>CM061141.1:79492919-79575921 GCA_030789695.1 Scilla litardierei | reverse complement strand
AGCTCAGGTGGCCGAAAAACAGTAACTTCGATATTTTTGAGGGCCTTCGTCTGGGCGCCACTCGGGCGGACGTGGTATAGTCACTCGGCCGATGTGGTCTCCGTCGCTCGGCCGAGTACACATGGAAAACGTGTCTGAACGGGTCGGCCGAGCGGTGTCTCGCTGGTCGGCCGAGTGGCTCCTCCACTCGGCCGAGTGGGACACAAAAAATGCCCAATCTGCTTATTTTGGCCTCCTCGTCGCTCCTGCGACGTCCATTCTTCTTCCGCTCCTCTCCAACAGCAAAATACCCCTCGGGGAGGTCGTCGGTGGCCGTCTAGAGTAAGCGCATCTCGAGATCACTCCAAATCGCGCCAAATCACCTGAAATACGACAAAAACAACAAATCGTGAAAAGCATCGCAATATCGTCGATATATCGTGAAAAACATGATTTGGGCTATCTAAATGGCATGCAAACATGCGGAAAAAAGTTGTAAAATAGGGAGTGATCAAAATCCCCCAAGCTTGCCTCTTACTCGTCCTCGAGGAAGATAAGTAAAAGGCGAACCCGGTGGATTCGGAAAACGAAAACGGCGAAAAACGAAAAAAAGGAAAACGAAGAAGAATGAAAACGAAATGAAAATAAAGAAGAAAGAGGGAAGCAAAGAGATAGGACGCTAGATCATTTTCTCAGGACGTGGGTTTCACTTACTCATATAGCATGCACCGAATGTGAAATACATGTCAAAGGATTTTATTTCGATATCAGAGTATAATAGTGCAATAGAAATAGAAAACCCACGAACAATGGTATAATCATGAAAAACGGAATAATTTTTAAAATTAACATCGTCTGAATCATTTAAAGCGGTATACAAATCACAGATCACACACTTTTCAATTAAACGCTTTCTATCTGGAGTATAAGAATATCACACCATAGAATAGAGAGAATAGAAAAGTATGGATTTCATGGAATGAACGCTAGGCTTAGATTTCTGGATTTCGTAAGGCTAGAAATAATCTCACCGAGTATAGAATATTACTTAGCCTAGGTTGTCGTGCAATGTCAAGTAGTCACTCTCTCACACATCAATGGATCCCCTCCCCCAAGCTTATCTATAAGCTTGGTGGCACAAAAATATTTACATCCCCATTTTTATATATATAGCTCCAAAATCAATGAAGAGAAAGAAGAAAGAAAGTAGGTGAGATGGGATCTTTTATTGAGGATTTTTCCTCTTTTCTCTCTCTCTTTTTTTTTGCAATAAGCAATATATACACAATGATCCCAACTCAGAGAGAGATAATGATATACAAGTATGTTTTTCTCTCTTTCATCTATTTATTTATTTTTAGAATAGGGGATTTGGAGCTAGGAATTAATAGCGGGGGAAATGCCATAAAATAGAATCACTAAGGGGAGATTCACCAATGATTTTAAAAGTAGAGAAATGATGTTCAAGATTTGTGGAGAAAGAAATATATATAGCTCTCGGCTCACTCTATAAGACATGCACGACAACTTCAGCAGGGTAATCTAATCTACTCAGTTTTGATCACAAAAAAGCTAACTAATCCAGATATATCATAGCTAACATCATTCAATCATCCTAAAGTGAAGTGTACAATTCATGCATATAGGAGTGATAAAGGAAAAGAAATCAGTACTCCAGATATAGGCATTCAATGCGTGAATCTTGGTGTGTTTTCTGTGATAGCATACATATGAATATTCAGGCTCAGCTAATAATAAAGTTTCATCCATTTTCATGCGAAAAAGGTGTGGGTTACCTTTTCTAAATGCAAAGCAAGTCATAGCATATGATATCAGAAGTAAAATCTAAGACATGACAAATATAGCATGCATATAAAATAAGCTAACTCCACGTAGACATCATCACAGAAAATTCATCTCTAGCATGAGATGAAAAAGAAATAAAGATAAAGGAAAATAGAACTATTTACAATGCGGCATGCAGAAAAATAAGAAAAACGTAATGCATGGTAAAATGAGAAGAAGAAATGATGAAAATAAGTGCAAATAAGTGCAAAAGCGGAAAGTGGCGTGAAAAACTAAAAATAAAGGTGGCAAAGCGAAAAAAACGTGAGGACTCACTCCCCCAAGCTAAACGGCACAGTGTCCTCAATGTGCGAAGTGTGGCACACCGAGAGACAAGAAGTGTGAGGGGCAGGTGAGGATGCATGCATGAAAAAAGAGAAAATAAAAAGAAAGAGAAAAAAGAAATGAAAATATGATGCGGACATGATGCAGGCACAGATAGGGGTGATACAAAGATATAAGTGGCACCAAAAACTCTCCCTCTCTCACAGAAAAGATATAAAAAGATATGGCAAAATGAGAATCCCAAAATAAGTGAGGGGAGGGGGGGCGGACAAAAATGCAACGGGACCCAGCAGAAACGGGCAGCACAACGGCAGGAATAAATCAAGGCATCAAGGGTGCCTAAGAAGGTGGCGCTGCACCGTCTCCGTCCCGAGGCGGAGGTGGTGGGGGTGGAAGAGGCTGCTGAGCGGGGGTGGGTGTGGTAGTGGCAGCAGGCTGAGTGTGTGTGGGGGTGGGCACCTGCTGGGTGGGTGGGGGCACACGCGGGAGACGCTCTAATACCTGAGTCAGGCAGTAGTGAATCTGAGGGATCAGCTCTAAGCGTCCAGCCAACGTAGAGACGGTGGAGGACAGGGTCCTAAGGTCACCTCTAAGACCGCCCACCGCCAACTCAAGAGCACGAATGCTCTGCAGTACAGTGTCGGGCGGGGGTGGTGCAGAGGCACGCACCGGTCTAGGATGCGCAGGGCGAGGCTGGCGTACGCATGTGGAGTATGTAACGGGCTCAGCAGGGAAGGGGACAAAAGGTGCCGTGCCTGCAAATGTGGGCCTGGCCTCAGTGTGAGGCCGGGACACCGGCTGGCGAGAAGTGGAGGCAGCGGCAGCAAAGGAAGCGTGCAAAAGAGGCAACGAGGTGGCCAGAGAGGTCCGTGGCACAGACGTGTGGACAGACGCCACGACACTCTCGGAGAATACGGCGGCAGTGGAGACAGAGGAATCTCCCGCTGGGGTGGAAGCGTGTGGTCCAAAAGGTGTAACCCCAGCGGAGATCATGCTAACCATGGTCTCCACGACCGAAGTGAACGAGGGCTCTCCGCACTCGACTATGGTCGGCGGGCGCTCGGGTGAGGCAGAGGAAATCGGCTCGGCAGACAGAGGGCCAGAGGTGGTAGTGGGTGCGGAGGTGGTGACAATGGTGAAAGCGCGGAAGTGGTGGCAGTGGTGGAAGTGGGCTCAGCAGAGGTACTCGTGACACTGACAGAGGTGGGGACAGAAGTGTCAGGAGCAGCGGAAACATCTGGTATGGGCTGAGAGGCCACTGGGTCAACAGGGTCGGCAGCAGGCTCGGCAGGGTGGACAGTAGGGTCTGCGGGGGCAGCCTGGGCAGCGTGGGCAGCGTGGGCCTGCTCGGCCTCCTCGGCCTCGAGCACGTAGGCAGCGGGGATGAGGACATCCATCTCTGGGAGCCAGTCAACGTGGGCTGGTGCAATCTGAGTCCGAGCAGGGCTCGGGAGAATCATGTAATCGGCACCAAAAGGGCCGTGCAACCAGACCCAGTGACGCTCGCCGTGCGGACGAAGCATCTTCATCCGGGCCATGACGTCTATCGACAACGAAGTGGGGCCCGATACTCGTCGCAGGTCTACAGGTAGGTTCTCGCCGGTCATCAGGGTAAGCAAGGTGATCAGGCCGCCGCAGCATATCGGTGAGCGAGCGCCCACCGACACTATGATGCGGTCTAAGAACCAAGCCGTAATGTCGATCACGACGACGGGGACAAGCTCGAGTCCATCCCTAGATAGAGCTCTGGGACGTGTCATAGCGTAGAGCATGTAAAGCTCTGGTGTAGACATCGTGCCCGGCTCATATCTGGCCAAGAAGGTAGTCGCCATAAGGCGCTGGGCAATGCGTAGGCAGGGGTGGACAATGGCCGAGGCCTTGGCCCTACTAGGGTCAAAGGCGGCGTGAAGACCAGTAATCCGGGCCCAGAAGGCACCGGCGTCAAAAGAGGGTGGGGGGATGTGGGTGGGGCCGTAACCGCGATCGGCTCCGGGGACGGCGGGCCATGAGAAGAACGCTCTCATCATATCGAGAGTGACCTGGCACTCTCGATCCATGAACCTGAATGAGCATCCCTCATCGGTCCGGGCGATCGAACTCAAAACCTCAAGTGTCGGGCGGGTATAAGTATCCGCCGACACCTGCAGAAAATCTCGCCAGCCCACGTTGTCGTACAACGTGAGCAGTCCCTCTAGTACCCCCAGGCGTCCAAGGTCAGCGAGGTGTGCAAACCTGGAGGGTACGATCGAGCGCTGGGAGATACGGTCGAAGACGGCGCGGTGTGCGTCATCTCGGAACGTGATCCCGAGCGGCCCGACCAGTGGAGCCGGTGGTGGTGGCTGTGCAGCGGCGGGGAGTGGCTGTGCGGGCTGTGCGGGCTGTGCGGGCTGTGGGTGCGCTGCAGGCTGTGCGGGGCCTGCAGGCTGTGCTGGGTGGACGGGGTGTGCGGGGGAAGGCGGAGGAGAGTCCTCCACCTCGTGAGCAGGGCCGGCCTCGTCCGATCGCTTCCGCTTGGCGGAAGCTCTCGTCGACCTCGGCCGTGTCCGGGGCGGCATATCAGCCCCGAGCGCGCGCCGAAAAGTGAAAAGTGCGGCGTGTGCACAAAGAATGGAAAGAGTATACCCAAACACGCCGCGAGTGCTAAGCAGTGGAAGCGTGCGAAGTCCGCGCCTCCACGAAGTCCTGAATAGCCCGTAGAAGCTCCCCTGGCCTCCCCTAAGCTCCAATAAGCAACCTGCGCGTGAAAAAACGATATCAGCGAGTAATAATCAAAATGTATGGAGCAATAGGGGTATAATGGATAGATATAGAAATTGATTTGGGTTAAGGGGGCGTTTAGCACATGGATCCTCAAAAAATACACAAAAAGAGGAGAAAACGGGCAAATCAAGCTATACCGGAGGTGATCGGAGACAAGGCCGCCGGCGGCGACTCGGGCGGGGTGCGGCGATGGTCGGCCGGCGGTGGCTGGCCGAGCGGCGGCGCGCGCGGGCTTGGTCGGGAGAGTGGGGGCTGGGTGAAGCGAGATCGGGCGATGGGAGCTGAGGGGGCGCGGGCAGATTTGGGATTTGCTATTTCAAAATCCGCGCCCCCCTCGCCACTTATATATAAAAAAGTTACGACTCGGCCGAGTGACGTGCTCACTCGGCCGAGCGAGGCAAATAAAAATTTCTCACCGATATCGCTTCAGCCGAGTGGCTTTGCCAGCCTCGGCCGAGTGGAGTAAGTCCATTCGGCCGAGTGACTCAAGCTACTCGGCATGACTCGCCCTAGGAGGGTATCCGTTTTACTCGGCCGAGTGAGAATGTAGACTCGGCCGAGTAGCAGTTCTAATGAAATGAGGAAAATAGACAGAGATTTGGGTACAGCAGACTTCCCTCGTTCGTGAGCGGCTCGGCCGGACGAACTTCTGGACTCGGCCGAGTGACTAGTAAACTCGGCCGAGTGAGCCTTGTATTCTGCTGTTTGTCTTCGTTTGGGCTCTAAACTCCGTCTTTCTTCCTCCAGTCGATTTCATGCTCCTCCTAAGCGTCGAACGCCTTCTTGGGGAGCTCCTCGTCGTCTCGTTCATCCTCCTCATGATGGGTCTACCTATCTCCTCTCCTGTCAAGAAAAATAGGACCCGTTATCACAAAATTTTTGGCGATCGACTCAAAACACTAAAAATTTCTAAAACGAAAATAAAGGAAAAGTAAAAATAAAGCAAAAACCATCGGGTTGCCTCCCGACAAGCGCTCGTTTAAGGTCGTGAGCTCGACCCCCTATAATTTTCAATCAATGCGGGATGTTTGGTGCATACGGGATGCACCCGTCAAACTTTCCGGGGAGAACGCTTGGATTTGGATGTGGCGGCGGCGTGTTCTCCCGCGGTGGTTTCTCGTCTCGAATAGTGTTGGGGGGAGGCTCCCCCAAGCTAGCGTTTGCTCCGGTCAACGGCTTAACCGGTGATGTCGGTCTTCGTGCCGGCGGAGTGTTCTTTGGAGACTCTAATTTCGAGAGCTTGCAGAGCTCTCGAATCCTTGCGACGTCAGCGTCGCCTTCATCAACTTCAGCGGAGAGGTCGGGGGAATCATCATTATTGTCTTCATGGCCTAAATCCGGGCCTTCATCAAAGTTTTCATCAACGAGAGCGCCAATTGAGTGAGGAATCGCCTCCTCTATCACCTCATCAAGGAGGTCCATGTAGTCAAGTTCCTCGTGATAAGGCATATGCTTCATAGCCTTAGGAATGTGGAGCTCCACCTCGATGTTTCCGACGTTTAAGGTTAAGGTACCTTCGCGCACGTCGACGATGACTCTGGCGGTGGCGAGGAATGGGCGTCCAAGTATCAATGAGGTGTCTCCCTCCTCCTTAACGTCCATGATGACGAAGTCACATGGCAAGCATATTCCACCCGGGACTTGAAGTGGGATGTCTTCGGCGATCCCCACCGGCCTTGTTATCCGTCCATCGGCTAATTGAATGCGCATGTCGGTGGGTTTCAACTTTGTCCCGGTGTTTAGCCTTAAGAACATGGAGAGGGGCATGAGGCTTACACTAGCTCCAAGATCAACCAACGCCTTTTGAAGAGGAACGCCGCCCAAGGTGCAAGGAATCCGAAAACTCCCCGGATCTTTGAATTTCGCCGGCTCCTTTTCTCTCTTGGTGAACCAAGAGCCCTCCTTGGCTAGCATGATCTTCTCCTTCCTCTTTCTCCCCGAAATCAAGTCCTTCAAGAATTTGGCATATGTGGGGATCTCGATGATGGCGTCAAGGAAGGGAATATTTAGGCTAACTCCTCTTAGGTACTCGAGGAATTTTGCTAGCCTTTTCTCCATTTTAGCTCTAGCGAGCCTTTAGGGGAATGGGACCGGTGGCATGAAGCGCCTTTCCTCGATCAATTTTTCCGCTCTAGACTTCTCCTCGTCTCGTGGCTCCTTCTCTTTTTCAACGTCAACTATCGGCTCAATTGGCTCCGAGCTTTCCTCCACGGGCTCCTCAATAGGAATCATGGCGGGGGTGGTGTCCTTCCCGCCTCTAGTAGTAACGGCAACTACGGCGTTGATGTGGCCGGTGTTGCCCCGTGGGTTTTGCTCCGGTTGTGCCGGCAATCGTTGAGTGTTCCGATTGAGCAAAGCCAATTGCTCCGATATTTGAGCCACTACGGTATTAAGGGAGTCTTGCCCCGCCTTCAAAGTAGCATTCACCTTGTTTTGCTCGACCATGAACGCCTCCACTCTAGTTTCGAAATCGGATCGTTGTGGAGCTTGTGGAGGGTTTTGATTTTGATTCCTCCACCCTTGGTTGTATCCGGGAGGCCTATAAGGTGGAACTTGTTGCTTTGGTTGGAAGTTTTGTTGTGGAGGCCCCCTCGACGGATAGTATTGTTGTTGGGGTGGTGGTGGTCGAGCTTGATTAGGCGGTTGCTGTGGCGGGTTCAAAGCTCCTTCATTGTTGGCGTAGGAGAATCCCGGGTGATTTCTTGCGGCCGGATTGGACCAATACCCTTGGTTCCCCGCAACATATTGTACTTGCTCCAAGGATCCTTCTCCTTGCTCTCCTCCCGAATACATGGCTTGAGATTGGTCTTGCCAATCACTCATTTGGCTCGTCGGCGCGGAGGTGGAAGGGCTTCCTTGGGGCTCCGTGATGAACTTCTCCAATCTCTCCACCACCTTGTGGAGAGAATCAAATTTGCTCGTAAGCTCCGCTACGGCCTTCGCCTCGTAGATGCTAGTTGGCTTTAAGGAGGACGTAGAGTGTCGTCGCTCATCGCCCCATTGTTGGTTATTCGAGGCCATCTCCTCAATTAGGGCCGTAGCTTCCTCGGGAGTCTTTGACAAGATTGCACCATTCGCCGCGGCATCAATAATTTGTTTGGTCCCCGGTTGGAGACCGTTGTAGAAGCTATGCACCAACTCCCAATCTTCTATACTGTGGTGCGGGCATTGGTGCTGCAAATCCTTAAATCGCTCCCAAGCTTCATAGAGCGTCTCATGTGGTCCTTGCTTGAAGGACATGAGAGCGCTCCGGATCTTCACCGTCTTGGATGGTGGATAGAATTTGTCAATGAATGCGTCCGCCAACCCGTCCCAAGAGGTGAAAACTCCGTCAGCTTGCGTCCTCAGCCAATAGAGTGCTTTGTCCTTTAGCGTGAAGGGGAAGAGGCGCAGTCTGATGGCATCGATGGGGACCCCCGGCATTTGGAATGTGGCACACTTCGACAAGAATGATTGGATGTGGTAGTGGGGGTTCTCATGAGCGTTCCCATGAAATGGGTCTTGTTGCATCAAAACCACCAATCCCGTCTTTAGCTCGAAGTTCTTGTCGGCCGCCAACTCCGGCACGGCAATGGATGACGTAGTAGAAGAGGGCTTAGGCCGAAGCCTATCGCGAATAGAAATTATTCTCGCCATCCTCGCCGCCAATTCTTCGGGAGTTTCCGGGTTGGTCATAAACCGCCCTTCCGGATATTGTCTCCTTTCCGCTCTAAGTCTCCGCGTGGTACGTTCGATCTCGGGATCGAATAATAAGGCTTCGGGGTCCGCCGTAGATCTCGTGTACATGCACATGGAAAACAGAGTTTCAAAGAGATGATTAGTACCGTGGAAGGGTTAGGTAAGAATAGTAGGGGAAATAATAATGGTAATAAAAAAATAAAAATAAAAGAAAGAAATAGCTAGGGTGAAAAAGAATCAAACGCAATCGCCTCCCCGGCAACGGCGCCAAAAACTTGATCGTGCCCCGGATACACGTCCCGGGGCGACAGTTGTAGTTTTACCGCAAGCGCACGGTATAGCGGCAAGCGGGTATCGAACACAGGGAGGACGAATGACCGTGCTTGTTCCTAATCAACCTGGCTATTCAAGAGAGATAATTGCCTTGGGCGATCCTGTCACAATCGTCAGACAAAAGTGCGAAATATCAAATCATATAAAGAACGCCTAGGGAATGAGGAATCCCCGCTACTCACCGCATTTCATAAGAATGGTTCGTCGGTATTAAAATTGCTAGAATGAGAACTCGGATGAACTAGTTGCAACTAAATGTAGAACCAAGCTCACGCTCTCGCGCTATTGCCGGTCTATAGCTTTCCTAGGTTCGGGTCCAATCTCTTGCAAACCCTAGCCTAGAGAAGCTAGCATTAGGATCAACATCATCGTCCAATCGCGCACCGAGCCCAATCTCTTGCAAACTCGGTCCACGACCTAGATTAGGATAGTTCCTACCCGTTGATTCGGGATATAAATTGCATATATTCCCCCCTAACTACCCCCATTTTGTGCCAAAGATTAGGCTTAATTGTGCTCTTTTTGGGTATATTTTCATTTCATATCAATTTTAGGGCTTATTCTCATTCTTGGTACAAAATACGGTTTTTATCGTCGTTATTGGCTTCCTATTATTTTTCCTATGCTCCTGCCATTATTTCGATCATATCGCCATTTTTTGGGATTTATTTGAGCGTTGGAATATTTTATATAGCTTATTGGAGGTCAATATTGTGTTTTTAATAGTCATTAAATTAATGTTCACATCAAATGGACTAATTTCTTCTTCTCATATTTTTCAGGTACCCCTAGGAGTCTTTGGGATTTTCCAGAATTTTTTGGGAATTTTCTGAGATTTCTAGATATTTTTTTGGATTTAAATGGAGGAGAAATAGGGTTAAAACACCCCAGAAAAAGAAAATACAATGGGGCGCCACGTGGCCCAATCAGATGGCGCCACGTGGCGCCGTTGATTCTGAATTTCGACCGCTCCGTTGGAGCGGGCCGGCGTATTTCTGTTTTTTTTTTAAATAAAAAATAAAAATTTTTTTTTAAATTGTGCGGGCCGGCCCAGCTTGGCCGGCTCGCCGAAAAATGAAGCGGGCTCAGTGCCCGCTCAATTTGAGCGGGCCCAGCGCCCGCTCAAATCGAGCGGGCTGATCCCGCCCGCAGCTGCGGGCGGGTTGGAGCGGTCGCGCGCTGCGCGCGGGTCGGATCCGACCCGATCCGACCCGCAATGCCTGTATTATGAGCCTGGTTGCGTTTTTTTGGGGATAGCTCGGTTTTGGGGCTTGTTCTTGACGTTTTTTAGGGTTCTTGGAGCCCTAGCTCCAATTTTCTAGGGCTTTGGATGGGGGAGGAGGCCATGGATTGAGCTTGGAGCTTGGAGGAGCACTTGGGAGAGGAGAACTTCATCCATGAGTGACACATTGGTGAAAATTTTCCAAACTCTTGTGTATTTGATTTAGGGTTTTGTATTGTAATTGGATGTTAATTTTGAGTAAAGATTACTCCTTTTTCTCCATGATACTCTAAATTTTGCTTGTGTGGTTGTGTTTGGGGATTGTTGTTGTTGGTTTGAGAATTTCATCTCTAGCACAATTTTATCTTCAAAAATTTGTGTATGGAACTTGTGTTATTTTGTTTATTGGAACCCTAAGGGGAAATCCAAGAAGAGGATAATCCTAGCGGACCCTCTCTAATGCGCTTATTGTTAATTACTCGCATGAGTTTCATTCACTACTTATTGCACCCCACATGTTCGATGAAATGCCGTATTTTCCGATTGAGCTCCCTTAGCCGGGAGATCAATTGAGTTATATATTAGGGGATGATTTCTTGCGTCCACAACCTCATTCGCATGCACACCACACGAGTCCTCCTCGTTACTTGCCGATTCGGCCCTCAACCCCTAACCACTTAGGATAGATTTTTAGTTTCTCCACGTTTTTCACCACACGTTTTCCCACTCATCCACCGTTAGCAAGGTAGTTGTTTCAAACTTTATTTTTCGTTATTAATCAATTTTGTGAAAATAGAACGAATTGTCCCTGTGATCCGACCCGGTACTCACCGGTTATTTTTATATTGCATTGACGCTCTTACGCTTGGGAGTGGAAGGCGTGCACTTGCGCGTTTTCCGAGTCAACCAATTGGCGCCGTTGCCGGGGACAACGGTTTCTAGTAGTAGCATTTTTTGATTGATTTTGAAACTTTTAGTGTGATGCTTCTATCTCTTAGTGTGTGTCTTTTTATTTGTTTATTTTCCATTTTTTGAGTCTTTTTGCTTGTTTTTTTTCATTTTCTTGAAATTTTTTTTTTAACAACATGGCATCACCTTCAAATTTTTCGGACGTTGATTTGGAGGATATCCCACTTCCGCCATACTTCCATGGCACGGAGTGGGAGAACCCTCACTTACATATTAAAAATTTTGAAGATTGGATGCATTCATGTCTTGGTGGGAATATAGATGATGATTGCATATATTTTAGATTCTTTCCCGATTCTTTACAGGATGATGCTAGACTTTGGTTTGATTCATTGTCTCTGGACTCACATTTTACTTGGTTGTCATTTCAGGCTGAATTTCTCCGGGTATTTTTGCCTATCTTTTTGGAGCAGGTACATGGGCGGCAGGCCATGGAGCATGTAGCGAGCTTTATCCAGGCTGAGTGGGAGGCCTACCATCAGGCTTGGCAGAGGTTCACTGATTTGGTGCTTGCGTGCCCACACCAGAGCTTTCACGAGGATCATCTTCTGCAGATCTTCTACACAGGGTTATCGCCATCTGGGCGAGATTTGGTGCAGATGAGTTGCGGTGGAGAATTCTTTGATTATTCGACCGAGGATTCATGGTGTTACCTAAGGGACCTTGCAGAGTGGGAGCAGACTGTGCCATCTGGAGAGCCGTCACTTGGATATGAGGATGATGGCCAGTCCCAGTTTCCATTTCAGGATACAGAGCTGCAGGCCCAGTGTCAGCTTGAGGAGCCACCTTTGGGCTCTTTTTCTTGCGACCCCATGGGATACAGAGCAGAGCAGGAGGATGGGTTGCATGACAGCCAAGTAGATGATATTGACAGAATATATTTCGATGAGTCGGAGGAGACAGATGACGGAGTGCGTGTCGACCACGACGGTGACACGATGCATTTTCATTTTGAGGTTGAGGATGAAGCGGATGTGCATGATGGCCAAGACCAGATTGAGTACACCATGGAGCCTGAGCCACATTCCACTTCAGAATTAGCTTCACAGGTCGAGGCGGTTGAGTACTTTGGGAGGACGACCGAGATGGAATATTTCTGGGATGGCGAGGATGATGCGTGCTTGGATTTGCCCGAGAGGAGTCTACCTCCAGTCCCGTCACTGATGTCACTTCCCTCGCCTCAGGATGCGCACTTGCCAGTCATCGAGGAGGTTTGTCAGGAGCATTTACCAGTTGTGGGGAGTGCCGCAGAGACTGTTGGTGTTGATATTGATTTCGAGGAAGAGGATAGCGACAGGGATTGCGAGATGGTATATATTGAGCCCGAGCTTCCTCCTACTCCAGTTTTCTCTCTTCAGCCACTTCCACCTCCTCCTGAGGCCGTGCATCATGCCACATCTAGCACCACATTTCAGGGAAGTTTCCACCATCTCATGCCTTGCATTTCTGAAGCCCAATTTGCACTTCCACATATTTTTGCTTCAGATTGTCGTCCATTGCATTTACATTCTTTTATTTGTTTTGACGACCCGTTTTGGAATGCTTTTGCAGGGCATGAGGACATGGCTTGGATTGATGCAGCTCGTCTCCCACATACCACATATTATCAAAAGGAGATACTTGGAGTTGCATTGCTGGAATCCAAGGAGGCCGGTGGTGGCCTAGCTCCAAAGCAGCTGGCGGAGGAGCAAAAAGATATGATCGAGCAGCTACCACCACCGTTATACATTCGAGATCCGCCATTTGCCACGGTGTGTTCTTTCCATGTAGTGTAAATAAATAAAAATTATAAGTTAGTTTGCTTTTGCATTTTGCTTTCGTATGCTTTCCTTTTTCTTTTCTAGGATCTTTTGCCGAGATCTAGTACTCTCCCAACATTGAGGACAATGCTGATTTTAAGTTGGGGGGAGAGTGTTAGAATCTTTAGGTTTGTTAGGATTTTGGCCTAATTTTTTTTTTTAGATTCCTCCAAGTCTCGCCGCATTCCATGAATTCATTGCATATCATATTTTGGCTTCCTCGTTCCTACGCCATTAGCTTTGTTTAGTCACTACTTGCTTAATGCCATGCGATTTTTCGGATTATCATTTTGGTATCAATTTCTCGATGTTCGATTGGCACGTTTTCATTTCTTTTCCATTTTGGATTCATATGTTAATATACCATGTATGAAGCTATTTCATATGTCGTGATGCTCTTTTTGAAACAATTTGGGAAAAGTTTGGTGTAAGTGATTGCATTTGTTGGGATGAATGGTGTAGTTTTTAATTGGATTGGATTTGGCCAATTGTGCGTGCTTTGTTTTCCTCTTAGGAGTGGGTGGATGAGTTGATAATTTGTGTTGGAATAAAAAAAAGTTAGTATAAGTGAATGTTCTTTCTAATTGAATTGAGTAGCCGGTGCCCCACGAAACATTGGGGAGGACGCCAAAGATGAGATTTAGGGAATCATTCCATCCATTTGCATATATAGCGTTATCGCGTGTATGTAAATGTGGTCGTGTTTGCATTTATGGCATTATCGCGTGAATGCAAAACATAAACATCAAAAACAAAAAAAAAGGAAAAAGAAAAGAAAAGAAAAGAAAAATGAAAGAATAACCCACATGAGTGATGCAATCTCATCTCCCACAACTTAGAGAAAAATTCTTTTGTTTTGGCCACTTTCATGAAAATTGGAAATTTTGACATCGAGATATCCCGATACGTGTGATACGTGGCTTATTTCTTCACTTTTCTTTGAATTGAATTGAGGGGAGTATCATTTGTTGTTTACTTTCATATATTTGGTATATTGGCTTTGAAATCATTTGGAAATCCCATTTTGGGGTGTGCCATGAAGATATTGTGGATTTGGTGCATGTCTTTCAATTTAATCCGAATTTTTCGCATATTTTGCTAGGGACTAGCAAAAAGCTAGTTGGGGGGTGTGATTCGGGATATAAATTGCATATATTCCCCCCTAACTACCCCCATTTTGTGCCAAAGATTAGGCTTAATTGTGCTCTTTTTGGGTATATTTTCATTTCATATCAATTTTAGGGCTTATTCTCATTCTTGGTACAAAATACGGTTTTTATCGTCGTTATTGGCTTCCTATTATTTTTCCTATGCTCCTGCCATTATTTCGATCATATCGCCATTTTTTGGGATTTATTTGAGCGTTGGAATATTTTATATAGCTTATTGGAGGTCAATATTGTGTTTTTAATAGTCATTAAATTAATGTTCACATCAAATGGACTAATTTCTTCTTCTCATATTTTTCAGGTACCCCTAGGAGTCTTTGGGATTTTCCAGAATTTTTTGGGAATTTTCTGAGATTTCTAGATATTTTTTTGGATTTAAATGGAGGAGAAATAGGGTTAAAAAACCCCAGAAAAAGAAAATACAATGGGGCGCCACGTGGCCCAATCAGATGGCGCCACGTGGCGCCGTTGATTCTGAATTTCGACCGCTCCGTTGGAGCGGGCCGGCGTATTTCTGTTTTTTTTTTAAATAAAAAATAAAATTTTTTTTTTAAATTGTGCGGGCCGGCCCAGCTTGGCCGGCCCGCCGAAAAATGAAGCGGGCTCAGCGCCCGCTCAATTTGAGCGGGCCCAGCGCCCGCTCAAATCGAGCGGGCTGATCCCGCCCGCAGCTGCGGGCGGGTTGGAGCGGTCGCGCGCGCGCGCGGGTCGGATCCGACCCGATCCGACCCGCAATGCCTGTATTATGAGCCTGGTTGCGTTTTTTTGGGGATAGCTCGGTTTTGGGGCTTGTTCTTGACGTTTTTTAGGGTTCTTGGAGCCCTAGCTCCAATTTTCTAGGGCTTTGGATGGGGGAGGAGGCCATGGATTGAGCTTGGAGCTTGGAGGAGCACTTGGGAGATGAGAACTTCATCCATGAGTGACACATTGGTGAAAATTTTCCAAACTCTTGTGTATTTGATTTAGGGTTTTGTATTGTAATTGGATGTTAATTTTGAGTAAAGATTACTCCTTTTTCTCCATGATACTCTAAATTTTGCTTGTGTGGTTGTGTTTGGGGATTGTTGTTGTTGGTTTGAGAATTTCATCTCTAGCACAATTTTATCTTCAAAAATTTGTGTATGGAACTTGTGTTATTTTGTTTATTGGAACCCTAAGGGGAAATCCAAGAAGAGGATAATCCTAGCGGACCCTCTCTAATGCGCTTATTGTTAATTACTCGCATGAGTTTCATTCACTACTTATTGCACCCCACATGTTCGATGAAATGCCGTATTTTCCGATTGAGCTCCCTTAGCCGGGAGATCAATTGAGTTATATATTAGGGGATGATTTCTTGCGTCCACAACCTCATTCGCATGCACACCACACGAGTCCTCCTCGTTACTTGCCGATTCGGCCCTCAACCCCTAACCACTTAGGATAGATTTTTAGTTTCTCCACGTTTTTCACCACACGTTTTCCCACTCATCCACCGTTAGCAAGGTAGTTGTTTCAAACTTTATTTTTCGTTATTAATCAATTTTGTGAAAATAGAACGAATTGTCCCCTGTGATCCGACCCGGTACTCACCGGTTATTTTTATATTGCATTGACGCTCCTACGCTTGGGAGTGGAAGGCGTGCACTTGCGCGTTTTCCGAGTCAACCACCCGTCCAATCTCTTGCAAATGGGTATCGGCATGGAATTGCACCCGGAAATCCTAGTGTCGGTCCAATCTCTTGCAAACCGATACTTCGAAAATCCGACTCCAACCCAATTCGGATTTCTAGGGCTTCCTATCGAATTGGGATCCAATCTTTTGCAAATCCCGATCGATATGAATTCCTAGCCATCCGTAGTAAATTGATCCCAATCTAATCTCTAACAACGATCCTAGCTCAATTTCTACCAATTCATCACAATCATGAAATAGGGCTTGTAGGGTTCATCCCACGCCCCAAGACGTGGAGACTACTCACAAATCATAGCAATAGCACAATAATAATCAATGAGATAAACAATAGAATTCATCACAAATATTGAGATAAACAATAAAAATAGAATTTTTAGGGGAGAGAGATGCAAACCAATGGAGTTCTTCAATTTAATCCAACAAAAATCCAAGTTTTCCCTCTTCTCCAATCACAATAATAAAGCTAAAAAGTAATCTCAAAAGCTACAAAAATCTAAGAGATGGCTCTCCAAACTAGGGTAAAAACAGGGCTTAAATAGCCCCAAAAATCGTCCAAAAATCCTGACCAAAACGCCAATGCACAGCCTGTTTTCCGCAAATTTCGCTACAGGCAGCGCATCGCACTCGGCCGAGTGACAAAAGTCGCTCGGCCGAGTGAAAACCCTGTAATTTTCCAGTAAGTCGGGGCTTTCAGGGGTCTTCAGTTCGGAGGCGGCTCGGCCGAGTGAGTTGTCGTCACTCGGCCGATGGCTTCACTGCACTCGGGCGGACGGGGTTTACCACTCGGCCGAGTGGGTCTTCTGAAGCTCAGGTGGCCGAAAAACAGTAACTTCGATATTTTTGAGGGCCTTCGTCTGGGCGCCACTCGGGCGGACGTGGTATAGTCACTCGGCCGATGTGGTCTCCGTCGCTCGGCCGAGTACACATGGAAAACGTGTCTGAACGGGTCGGCCGAGCGGTGTCTCGCTGGTCGGCCGAGTGGCTCCTCCACTCGGCCGAGTGGGACACAAAAAATGCCCAATCTGCTTATTTTGGCCTCCTCGTCGCTCCTGCGACGTCCATTCTTCTTTCGCTCCTCTCCAACAGCAAAATACCCCTCGGGGAGGTCGTCGGTGGCCGTCTAGAGTAAGCGCATCTCGAGATCACTCCAAATCGCGCCAAATCACCTGAAATGCGACAAAAACAACAAATCGTGAAAAGCATCGCAATATCGTCTATATATCGTGAAAAACATGATTTGGGCGATCTAAATGGCATGCAAACATGCGGAAAAAAGGTGTAAAATAGGGAGTGATCATTAAGCCAAAGAGGAAGAAAGAAATGAAAAAGAAACAAAAAGAAAAAAGTAATCCACCTTGTTTTAAGCACACCGCAGACCCGCTCGCGTCCTTGCTCAAGATTGAATGGAAAGCGGTGCATGATAAATGAGCTTGAAGTCTTCTAAGAGCTTCAATCATCATCTTCGATCATCCAATCCATTTTATATGCTTTGATTGATCCTTGAGTGACATCCATTGCTAATTGACCTTCATGATATGCTTAGGCAATGGATTAACTACAAGTAAGAGATTAGTCACAAGTACTTATGTTTGCTCATCATCAAAACCAAGTAGGAAAAAATCCAATACTCAACAAGATCATCCTAAATTCAGAGACCAAACCTAGATCTAAAGGCAACCGAATTTTTCCCTCTTTTCTTCTTTATTCCATCTTCCAGGTTCTAGAAAAACTTAAAGAGAGTTCGGATTTGATCCGAAACTTGAGGCATGGGTCCAGCGAAGATAAAACTTTCTGGGGGCAAGTGGTTACCTCTTGACGAGGCGTTGCATCGCTTCGAAAAGTTATCCTAAGGAAAAGTTTCTGAGACTGCAAAAACTTAAGTTATGTTCTTTAAACATTATTTTAAAAACATGATTATTTTAGATCTGTCTCTGCGAGATATGTTCCTTATTCTACTTATATAGTAAATATCATGTTTATTCTGTACAGTGTTTTCATAAAAATGACATTTTTATGAATTCTTTTCTTTTGCTGCTTCACACGTCTGTTAAGCCTTGGGCTAGACGATGGGATAAGGCATATGAAAGCTTGATCAAAACCAAACAATGTCATGCAAAAGGTTAAGATTCATGATTAGTGACGTGCACCATTGGTCACTCTTCTGTATGATTTAACAACAAACTTACCAAAGTTTGACACGAATGAAGTGTTGGGATCCTATTGATGGCAATCAACACTAGAAGGAGAGCTGAATATTATTAGTTCATAATAATAACCAATTAAAAATTAACCTTCTAGCAATGCCTAAGTCTCATAAGAATGTTACTTCACTGGGTACTTAAATAGTTATATCTAAATACTGGCAATCAGAGTAAATAAGATGCACAGTGAAAGTAAACATCGATGCAAGTAAATAGAGTAATAAGATCGAGAGACAATGACAATCACAAACTCGGAGATATTTTATCATGGTTCATCCTCCCATGTCCAGTCCTAAGCATCGCTTAGATTTTCCACTAACCAAACCTCAAGTGAGGGTAACCTTGCCTCAAAGTGAGGGCTTCCTAAAGTCATTGCCTCTTCTCTAATTAGAGGGATTCTATAACCAAATAACCTCTTTACCAAGAGGACCTCAAACAAGTGAGGCTTTTTTCACAGTTACAACAAACGATACAACTTACCACGTACCAACCACTTTTGTGGTTTACTTACACTTTTCAATATATTACAATGCTCCTATAACCAATCGATTGAAGCTCGTGTGTATCAAAATCACACGAGTAGTGGCTATAGAAAATATTTTGATCTTAGAAAGAAATGGAAAATTAAAACCACTTGAGTATCAAAATCAACTAGATCTAATCTCACATAGATAGATATAAAGCTCTAGAGATTTAGAAAAGAGAAGGAAAGAAAAATTGCTTAAAAGCTTTTGAGAAAAACTAAAATCAATGGCCTTGAAAATTAGAGAGCAAGAGAAAGATTATGAGCTTTGAAAATCACTTGAGAAAATAGCATTGAAAAATTGCTTTAAATATTTTCTTGATATTATAAAACTCTTATCGAGGCTCTCTATTTATGAAGTGTTATAAACCATGGCGGCTACGAAACCCCGTAGCCCTGTATTTATAGCAATATGGTTACATAATGGGTGGATACCCACTAACGGGTTGGGCCTCCAAAAGCCCGTTTATAACACTTCCCCTTATCCATCCATTGTTGTAAGCCGTGATGAACGCTTCAGGGTTCATAGAGCTTATCTGATCATGGGTCTATGGATACTTCTGGATCCCAAGTTTAAGAGTACTTGCCTCGTTAAAACCTTTGCCAAGGAAAACCCAGTGGGAAAAACCAATGGCTAGGGGAAAAGAGTACAAGTCTATGTAACTTCCCCTGATCGATGGATATCACTAGAGGTGGATACTTCTGGATCCTAAGTTAGGGATAACTGCCTCGTTAAAACCTTTAGCCATGGAAAACCCAGTGGGAAAAACCAATAGCCAAGAAAAAAGAGTACAGTTTCCGTAACTTCCCCTGATTAGTGGAAGTATTTAGGGGGTGGATACTTCTGGATCCAGAGTCAATGAGGTTGCCTCGTTAAAACCTTTAGCTATGGAAAACCCAGTGGGAAACCCCAATAGCCAAGGGAAAAGAGTACAACACTACATTTGACTCCCCCTGATCTGTACAAGCTGCAGGCTTGCAGATCTCCTAGGCAACTATACATCAATCTCTTACAGTGTTCCGATAATAAGTACAAAGTACAAGGCATCGCTCACCTATACAAGACATCGCTCATCTATACAAGTATCGCTCATCTACGGCAGCTACTGAATCTGAGGGATCTCTTCTGAAGAGGAGTGGTCTGTAGACTCGGTAGGTAGCACCACGTCTCTGACCCAGTCGTCACTGTGTCTGCGAGGTACTGCAGGACCTGGCTGTGCGTACTTATGATTTGCTTCTTGGATTGATGAGCCTCTCGGGATGGTGGGATTGATGTTGCCTTGGAAGTATGCTTTGCTGGTCTCCAGGAGTTGGTCGCTTCTTTGTTGCAGTTATCGTGATGATCTGTAACCTGTATCTGCAAATACATTTAACATGTTGGATGATCCTTGACCTTTGGAGATAGCGCAGAAGCTACATATCTCTGGTCCAGTGGTGCGCTCCAGGTGCTGCATTATATCTGGTTAAAGGGTTTACTGCCAGATAAAGGAGTGTACAAAAGACATTTGAGTAAGGCACTTCAGGACCTAGGATATCCTTCCCCTCTTCCAGCGAACGGAAGGGGTCTTAATGTGCATCCATACAACCAGTTGGTGTATTGTTGGATTGCAATTATCCATGTTTCTTCATCTGCTGGATGATTATTCATCTGCTGGATGATTATTCATCTTCTGGATGATGGTTTCATCTTCGGGATGACTGTTCATCTTCGGGATGACTGTTCATCTTCAGGATGGTTTCATCTTCGGGATGATGGTTTCATCTTCGGGATGATAATTCATCTTCTGGATGATTATTCATCTGCTGGATGATTATTCATCTTCTGGATGATGGTTTCCTCTTCGGGATGACTGTTCATCTTCAGGATGATGGTTTCATCTCCGGGATGATAATTCATCTTCAGGATGATGGTTTCATCTTCAGGATGATGGTTTCATCTTCGGGATGATAATTCATCTTCAGGATGATTATTCATAAGGGTATGTTGTCACATCATCCATAGCAACATAGCCTAGAATTATCTTTGCCAATCGCATGGGTTTCGCAATCATGACCAGGGAGCCTGATGCATCAGTTTGATTAATTTTGTAAGTGAGTTAAACTCATCTTACATGGTTACTTCCTGGTTTCTGCGAAATAAACCTCTAAGGCTATAGCGTTTTGCTTATAGCATATGATTTTATTTATTTATACAATACTCGGTAGCCCACAGGTTTGATATCTTTTGATATCAGGACTTCATGTCCAAAACACTTCACATTTCATAAGTGAGTCCAGCTCAACTTATTAGTGCCTCGTTCCACATAATTTGGCCAAATTTCTGTGTTTGCTTCAGGAAACGGAGATTGTGAACGATATTAATGGCAAAATGAAATGTGAGTAATTGTCGACAAGTGTGTTTTATCCAAATACCTCTCCGTGTACGTACATTATTCAATTTATTCCAGATTTATCTCTTCTGGAGGTTCTGGAAAGGGAGAGGATATGGAGATGAGCTCACTTTCCTGTGGTGGTATTGTTTTAGGGTCTCGTGGTATGTCCTCTCATCCATTGAGGATATCCACTTCTGCTACTGGTAGATTGCATCCATTATAGTTGGTATGTCAATCCTAGCTGGATTTTTAGTAGCAGGGATGTGTGAATTTGACAATATTTATATTGTCAGTAGCTATGTCTGATAACTGTTTAACAGTTTCATAAGTGTGGATCTTCAGGATCTCATCACTATTCATGATAATCAGATCATAGATATTAATGTTTTAAATGGTCCATAGTGGTGATATGGCGATGTATACTCATCATGGCTCCATCGATAAGATGTGCATTAAACGCTTCCCCCGTTAGGGGTACTCGGAAACTGTTTATATGAGGTGATCAGGCTCATATAAATAGTTTCTAAGGAGGCGTTCAGATGGTTTACATGTTCCCACATGGTCACCTACAACTGGATTTCTAGTGGACACGTAGTCCGTTTAAATCATTTTAATGATTTACATATAACCCATTTCTCGGTGTGAACACAAAGCTTCAGGGTGTTCACTTTTCTTCCAGTTGTTAAATATAATTGATTTCCGAGTGTTATCCCAAAAATCCGCAATAAGCTCGACTTCAATGAAGTTGAGCGTAGAACTAGGGATATGAACCCGTCAAGGCTCCATCTATAAGATGTGCTCTAATGCCTCCCCCGTTTGGGGATCTCGGAATATATTCATCTAGGATGGTTAGTCCCGATGAATAAGTTCCACTGCGGCATTTTTGAGGGTGGTATGAGGGTAAGTAAAAGCCTAACCAATATCCCAGTAAGGTAGTATGTCCATTGTGATTAATAATAATCTGGACTGCGGTTGGATAACAAGGTTTTGATTATGACCATTTTAAGAGGATATATAGATGAGTACCCTAAGGTACATCATCAGCCATATGTAGGGAGTGTGTGAGTCCACTTTTATCCCTCAAATACTCTCAAGAGGCCTAAAGGTCTCATTCTTCTAATGATAGTATATCATCTTAAATTCATTTGAGGAAGTGAGGAGAGTCAATGTCCACGTGAATGGAGATGATCTTGTAATCATTTTTCCCTTTTGAATGGGATAATGAGAGTTTCACCCTTTTTTGAAGAATCTTCGGGTTCGTCTGGTTAATGATGTCTTGCATCATCAATCCAGGGTGGCATCGATCCAAAGTTGGTCGATTCTGGACACTTCTGGTGTTCCAAATTAATTCCTCTGTTCGAATTTATGTGGGACTTTTGAACGTCAATTAAAATGCTCAAGTTAATTTTGTCCGGTAATAAGTGAACTCTGTTCAAACTGTGAAGGATTACATCTTCACAATGACTATTATGCGGATCATAGTTGGATAAAGCTTCAGGCTTTATTGGTTTCTTGAGTCATTAGTGATTTCATTTTGACGAATATCCTTTGAAACTTTATAAGTTTCAGAGAGTACATGGCATCCTCATTTTAGGAGTATTCAGGATGACAAATCATTTTCAGTAAAATAAAATGCGTAAAAAGCACATATATACTGCAAGAGAATACTACTAATAATTATGTTAAAGCAACAAGTTTCATAGTATGATGTGTGTTCTATAAAATATACGTCCACAATTGTGCTCATTTTAGACTCATATTATGTCAACATATCAAATTTATTTTCAAAATTTATTTGTCCTCGGGGAGTAGCGAAATATACATACAGTCAATTTGACTTTCGTCGTTTAGACTAGATATGTATATATTTTTATATGGCATAGGTTAATGCCCATTCATTTTGCAAAAAGCATTATGGGTCTTGTCAGAACTTCTGGTCTGATATTGGGTTGCCATTGCATACTCCATATCGAGGTACATCATATCTTCCCTTTCTCATTTTTATTCAAGACTTCCCCTGTTTTCAGTCGTCCTTATTGTCGTTTATAAGGAAGAATGATTATTGGTCTTACGAAGTAGACATATACAAGGGAAATGAGTTAGTTTCTATATTTCCACTTTTCCAGTTTATGAGAGACTTTTAAAAGTCTATTTGAAAACTCAAGTATGGTCTTCAGGCCATTTTGATTGAGTCATTCAAGTATTATGTGGATATAGAATCATGCTCTAGAGGAAACAATTACGTGGGTACGAAATTTAAAATTTCTCACTTATCTATTATGCCACGACTTCGGGCGTACGCTTAAAACATAAGGTTAGATTCAAGAATCATACCTTGTAAAGTGAGATTGCTCAAAAGAGTTTGGCGGTGTTATGACAACTGCTGGTGTCAATACTGGTTTATACAAACCATATATCTGAGAGATCTATTTACCGCGAAATGCGTATTTCTAAAAGAAAACGCAGAAATGTTTTTCGTATAATCCATCGTACTTGTTAATTTTTATTAGTGTGAAAGGGTGTTGACTTTTGATTTGATTTTGAACTTCAGGTTCATTTTGGTTTTGAACTCCAGGTTCATTTTGTCAACTAGGATATGATGTTAAACTTTTTGAAATCATTATTGGTTTGTTGACATAAAATGTTGTCATATCATGAGCACATCATACATATAATATAATGTAAATCTTGTAAACTAAAAAGTTGTGCTCAATTAACCTGAACTGAAACAAGTATGATGTATACACATGCTATTTATATGCCACATGCATTTAAATAATCTCATCGCAGACATACAGTTTTGCTACAGGCATTAAACTATGTCATAGTGATTTTAGCATGCTAAATAAAAATGTACATCACAGAATCATTAAATATGCGGCAGGCATATAATTTTCTACACATGCATTTAATCATCACAGAAATTTTATAATGGAAATGAAAATTTTTCGTTTAATAATTATTGGACCACTGGGCAACGTCATACACCGTTAGGTTAGTTAACTAACGGCAGAGCGGTCGCATGATCTTCCTAATTATTAAACGTGTAATAATCAAATAATCCACGAAAAAATTGCGATGATTTATAAAGCATTAATCTGATTTTAACGAAAAAAGAAATCGTAATTTAAATCTGAAAAATAATTTTGAAATTAGAAAAGTTTTTGGGGTCAAACCCTAATTAGGGTTTTTGGTCGCGTGAGCTGCCGCTTCTGGCGGCTAGGGTTTCTGGATACGCGCGCACATGGGGGGCCCACCGCTGCGGGCGGCGGGAGGGGGGCGCCGCTGCGGGCGGCGGGAGGGGGGCGCCGCCGCGGGCGGCGGGAATGGGCCCGCCGCTGCCGGCGGCGGGGACGGCCCGCCGCCGAAGCGGCGGGATCTGCCCGCCGCTTCCGGCGGCGGGGCAGCCCGCCGCAGCGAGCGGCGGCGATAGCCGCGCGCCGCTTCGAGCGACGGCGGTGGTGGCGCGGGATTGGAGGGGGGTCACGTGACGGCTTCCGGCCGCATAGCGACGAAAAATCCCATCTAGGGTTTCAAGATTTGGGGAAGAAGATCATAAAAATAGGATTTTTATTTAAAAAGAACTATTTTTAGTCTTCAAAACAACGTTTTTCATCGTAAAAATTTGATTTTTGTTGATAAAAACGTCGAGTTATCATTGAAAAAATTGATTTAGCATGTAGATCTAAGTTAAAACTCCGATCTATATTAATCAAAAATAGATCTAAGCATGTAGATCTAATCGTATGCACATAAAAGTTTAGATCTAGGGAGAAAATTACCTCTAGATCCTACCCGCCGGATCTAGCGACGTTCGGTGAAGGAAGCCCGTTCGCGTCGCGTTCGTCCGTCGGCAGGGGTTCGGCTCAGCCTCGAGCGTGCTGATAACGTGTTGTAAACCATGGCGGCTACGGAACCCCGTATCCCTGTATTTATAGTAATAGGGTTACATAATGGGTGGATACCCACTAACGGGTTGGGCCTCCAAAAGCCTGTTTATAACATAAAGATAATTTTTGACCAACAAATCCAGAAAATCATCTCTTAACGGATAATAATCAGCAGGATTAAGTCAATCAAGGAAGCAGTCAATTTTCGACCATTTGGGCCTAGGAGTCGAGTCTTGTACGCCAGTGAGTTGACTACTGCATCAGGAGTCGACTACCCTTGCTACAGGAGTTGACTGCTCTGGGCAATGACTGAATGTACTCAGAAGCTGTTAAGCTTCAGGAGTTGACTCTTATAGGATAAGGTGTCGACTCTTCCTCTGATACATGAACATGTATCATAGGAGAATAACATATGATATCCAAATGAACTCAAAAAAAATTTCAAATTTGATTTTGTGACTTTAAAAACATTTCCCAATGGTGTGTGGAGCTTCAATCTCAAAGGCCTACCTCAATTCTAAGGACATGGACTAAAATAAAAAATACATCTAAGATAAACAATTTTGACTTGATGTAGTTTGGAGTCCTTCATCTTCATGCTTTATCATCTTAAGCTCGTGTTGCCTTTAGTGAGTCTCTTTCACATTCTATCTTAACCTCATGGTCCAATTTGATGTCTTCATTACTTCGAGCATGTACCAAAAATCCTCATCTTATAAAAACAATCTTTATAACCCACACACTTAATATTCAAGATTAGTACTTTCATTTGTTTAATTATCATCAAAACTATACTTGCCAAGAGGCTCCAAAATTTCTTCAGTGAATGTTTGGCTCTAATCACCAAGGATGATGCCATGACAATTCATTACTTTGTAAATGTCTTTAACAACCAAGTATATGAAGGATGTAGTTGGCCAATCCCTTTCCATATCCATTTCTTTTGACTCCACCAGCCAATTTACCAATCCTTCATTTAGTTTGATTAGGTACGCAATGACATTTTGCATATTCTTAATCATTATTAAATGAAGGATTAGGAGGAGAAGGAAATACACAATGGAAGAGAGGACAATACTTCTTCGGAAAGATTAAAAGCTTCTTTGAAGGGACATCTATAACTTATCCAATTCCAAAGAGAGTTGTGATGTTTCTCCACAAATGAAGTGAAAGATTCTCTAGAAAGAGAGCTGTAATGAGAATTTTCTGTTGAGTGCTTTGTTTACCTCTGTGTATTTACTTTCTGAGGAGAAATAGAGTTATGTTAAAACTCAAAAGAAAGAGTGACCATGGCTCAAGGCGATGGTCCTCTATTTATTCAATCATATGGAATACTAAAGGGTATGAATTCCAAAGGTCCCCATTATGCTAACTAAATGGGGAATAATGGAGGGATAAAGTGGTGGGAGGCCAAAGGACTCTCTCACCCATAACACTCCCCCTTATCCATACATTACTTTGGTCTTAGCGTATAAAGCTAAGGGGGTGGATACTCCTGGATCCAGAGTAATCATGTTTACCTCGTTAAAACATTAGCTGTGGAAAACCCAGTGGGAATAATCAACAGCTTAAGGAAAAAGAGTGCAACCCACAGGTTACTCCCCCTGTTCTGTACAAGCTTCAGGCTTGTAGGTCTTTCAGCTGTCTCATACCAATTCCTTTTACAAGTTTTACAAAAATACATCTCGGTAAAGACTTAGTAAATAAATCAGCTAAGTTGTTGCAGGACTGGATCTGCTGAACTTTGACCGCCTCGTTCTTTTGTAAAGCGTGCGTCCAGAAGAATTTGGGAGATATGTATTTTATTCTGTCACCGTTGATGTAGCCCTTTTTGAGTTGTGCAATGCATGCAGTGTTGTCTTCAAACAAGACAGTGGGCTCAAGATCACCAGTCTTCAGACCATTGGTATCAAGGATGTGTTGGACGAGGGAGCGAAGCCAAAAACACTCTTTGCTTGCTTCGTGGATCGCTACGATTTCTGAGTGATTGGATGATGTTGCTGTTGTGGTTTACTTTACCGATCTCCAGGAGATAGCAGTTCCTCCGCAGGTAAACACAAAACCAGTCTGTGATTTTGTTGTATGGGGACCCGATAGGTAACCTGCATCAGCATAACCAAGTAACTGGGAGAAGGCACCTCTCTGGTAGTATAGTCCCAGATCTATAGAACCCTAAAGGTAGCATAGAAGATGCTTTACTCTGTTCCAGTGGCACTTTGTAGGCGCATCACTGTGTCTGGCAAGAAGATTAACTGCGAACACAATATCGGGGCGTGTATAGTTTGCCAGATATAGAAGTGCTCCAATGGCACTTAGGTAGGATACTTCAGGAGCCAGTATCTCCTCCCCTTCTTCCAGCAGCCGGAAGGGGTCCTTATGAACATCCAGTGATCTTACGACCATAGGAGTACTTAAAGGATGGCATTGTTCCATTTGAAACTTGTCTAGACGTTTCCTTGTATAGTTTGATTGGTGTAACAAGATTCCACCTCGTATGTGTCTAATCTGTAAGCCAAAATAGTACCTTGTTTTGCCTAGGTCTTTCATTTCGAAGGTATGCTTTAGGCTTTCAGATATCTCATTGATCTCTGCAGGAGATCCTATGAGATTTAAATCATCCACATATACTGCGACGATGACAAATCCCGTTTCCGTTCTTTTGATAAAGTTACACGGGCAGACTTCATTGTTTGTGAATCCTTGCTGTGCAAGGAAAACACTTAGTCTGTTATACCATATTTTTCCTGATTGCTTTAGACCATATAGTGATCTTTGAAGACTTACAGAGAAGACGTCCTGAGGTCTCTCTTTCACCTCTGGGGGTAAATTAAACCCATCTGGAAGTCTCATATAGATTTCTTTATCTATATCTCCATACAGATATGTAGTCACAACGTCCATGAGCTGCATTTCTAGGCTTTCCGGAGATGATATGCTAAGAAAGAATCGGAAAGTGATCGCATCCATGACTAGGGAATATGTATCTTCATAATCAATCCCCGGCCTTTAGGAAAATCCCTGCGCTACAAGGCATGCCTTGTAGCGTACGATCACATTTTCTTCATTTCTTTTTCTAATGAAGACCCACTTATATCCCACAGGTTTAACACCTACAGGTGTTTGGACTACTAGTCCAAAGACTTTGCATTTCAAGAGTGAGTCCAGCTCTACTCTTATTGCCTCGTCACACTTTGGCCAATCTACTCTACGTTTACATTCCGCTAGAGATCGTAGTTCGATGTCATCGTCGTATTCAGCGACGTGAACGGCAATAGCAAACGCAAAATCGTCGACGACGACTGTACTATATCTGTCCAGTACCTCTCTAGTACGTACGTAATTTAATGATGTTTCTCCTATCGTTTCCTCTGCAGGGGAAATAAGGAGGGGAGAGGTTGCTGGTCTGAGCTCAGCATCCTGTGGACGGATCATCGTAATATCTCCAGGTATCTTCCTCTTTCGAGGAACTTTATCTTTTGAACCTGGCGGTCGTCCTCTTTTCAATTGAGGTACATCCAATGCTGTTGTCGGTAGATTGCATCCATCTTTAGGGATGTCAATACTAGCCAGATGTTGACAGCAGTGACGTGTAAACGAACAATCTTCTTGTTGTCAGTAAATTTATCCGACAATAAATGTACTGTGTTCTAAATGTGAAGGATCTTCAGGATCTCATCTTCATACAGATTAGTACGCGGATCATATAGAGACAAAGACTTCTTGTCCCAAGAAATGGTCTCAGAAGCGTCCACTACAACAAAACTAGTCATTTACAACTTTCATGTGACAACATTTCTATTTTGATAGTTGTAATAAATGTTTACCACAACTTTTCTCTCTCTGAAAGTTGTAAAAAATGTTTATTACAACTTTTTTTCGTGGATAGTTATAAAAAATAGTTATTACAACTTTTTTTCGTGAATAGTTGTAAATGTTAATTTTGACACCACAACTTTTTTCACTCTAAAAGTTGTAAAAAATGTTTATTACAACTTTTTTCGTGGATAGTTGTAAAAAATAGTTATTACAACTTTTTTCGTGAATAGTTGTAAATGTTAATTTTGACATCACAACTTTTTTTCTCTTAAAGTTGCAAAAAAAGTTTGTTACAACTTTTTTTCGTGGATAGTTGTAAAAAATTGTTATTACACCTTTTTTTTGTGAATAGTGTCGTCCGCTGATAAGCACTAGTTCAGTTGGCATCTTACCGCTTCTCCCCCATGGACCACCATGGTTCGAAGTGGATCCGAGCCTCGCGCCGTGAATTCCGATGAAAAAAAGATGTCGTGCGAATTCGCTGGGTCCCAACGAGGCCCAGCTTTGAACAGCCTAATTTTTCACTCTCCAAAAATCAAATATATTCGCATTTTTTAAAAGCATATGCAGCAAGGGATAAACATGTCTCCACTTCAATTGCAGGCAGATCAAAATTTAATTCGTTAACCTCCCAATTTTGATTTCATATTTGTCACAATACATGATATAATTATTGTAAAAAATATATAAAAGTGTATGTCCTTCGACCCTATTAAGCTGAGCATAACAGTAACACAAATCAGAGTTTAGTGAGCCAAACAAAACATCCCGTATTAAGTAAAAAACGATGGTGTAACAATATTCTCCCAAGAAACAGAAGCAGCATATCTCTGAAGGAGAAACCTATACTAATTTCACTAATTTAAAAAATTTCTCACACACTACAATTATGGTAGGGAAATATCTACTTCATGGGGGCAAATTGGCTTAGTTAAAGTTTAAACCATGTGTTTATATGAAGATATCAAGCTCAATCTTTTTGTGGCTACCAAATCATATATTGCACGGTATCCCTAATTTATGCTCCTCACATGTATTTTGATTATAAATAAGTTTTAATCAAAGTTTAATATTTCAGGATTGCATGCGAAGGAAAATTAGGCTGGCTCGCTAACGCTTCATGTCCCTAGCATTCGCTGCTTGAAGGACGCATGCCCGCCATTTAATCGGGATGCATGATAATTGATGGGCCGGCCCCATGTTCCCACTTGAGCCAACCCAAAGTCTGACAAAATCAGCATAATTCAATAGGGTTTCTCTCTCTCTCTCTCTCCCCCCCTCCTAAAATCAGAGAGGAGATAGCAGCGGCTAGCGTTATAGGTTGGAATAACTAGGGTTTCGGTAGCGATGGGCGAGAACAAGCATCAAGATTCCCTCAACGTCTCCAATCTCGGCGCCGCCCTCCCGTCCATTACCGCAGGTATCTTCAAATCTCTCCTCTTCGTGTAATTACAGATCTTCACATTTTTCTGAAATTTGATTTGCATTCTGATATCGGCGCTGATAGTCGGAGCCGGGGTTGTGTGCGTCCACGGGGCGTTCAGGTTACCGGAGGATTTGTTCCTTGACGAGTAGGACGTTGGTGGGGCCGGGGCCGGGCTGATGTCGTTTCTCGGTGGAGCCTCCGGGGGAACAGCCGGTGGGATTAGGGTTTGATGATGCGGATCGATCTTGTTGATGTTAGTTATGGTTTTTAAAATTTGGTTATTGATCTTTACCTTATTGAATTTGTGTAATTACATTTTAACGATTGATGAAGAAGATGATGAAGAATGATACAAGGAATATGTTGCATAGATTTTCTTCATAAGAACATGTTGTAACTAGAATTTGCTCAAATTCAAGTCCGGGCTTTGGACTTTGTTCAAATTGAAGACCCCTAATGCGAAAAAAAATCCATGTTTTAAGAACCCGGTTCTTGTTATATTACCAATCTCTGCACTTCCCAAAATCTTATTAGCTGTCATATTAACAACACCTACTCCATAGCCTAATAACAAAAAATATTTGTCAACCCAGCTTGCGCTTCAAATATCAGCAGCACATCTTTGGACCCGGCTTGCTCCTCCCCAACGGCAGCTACGCCGTCACAGCCGAGAACTGCATCCAGTGCAGTGCAGATCTTCCAATTATCAGTAAGATATTAACCACTGGATTAATTCAGTCAATCACTCTATGACCAAGTATTGCTGTTTCTCACTGCTTTATATCATGAACACGTACGACCAGGCTATCTTGCAAACCGATCCAGGGCTTGAGCAAGTCCGAGTGCCCCATGTCCAAGTGCGACGATATGTTCATCGGCAACTCAACGTCCGAAGGATGCAAACAGACTACTTGCACCTATCAAGGCTACACAAATTCCACTGGATTGAACATTCTATCTGGTCTCATGACAGTCCAAATGCAACGGTAAGAAAGCTATCTAGCACTAACTGCAAGTTTGGTCTATGGTTTTGTGATTGCATATGTCAACTCTTTAATTGTATATACTTATTGCGTTTTCTCTTTAATTGTATATACTTATTTCATGGAAGCAAAGCTCTGTGTCTCGGCAAATAAACAATTTGGTGTGCATCTATTTTTCAACCACACTTGCCTTTTGATCCTGGCGAATATATGTTTTATTACTTCTTTGAACATAAGAAAGAAAATGGAGAGTTGGAACATGCATTTCATGAAGCCAGTGATAACTTGATCTGATGCAACCATTTGTTGATATATCTTTCATAATAGATTGATAGAAGACACATCAACAGCTTTGTAAATTTGATATGTACATTTTTATGTGAACTTTTCCACATCCATCCTTTGGGAAATTGAAAACTTGCTTACATTGATAATTCAAAATGATATGCTTTGTTAGCTTTGAATGTTTAATTTTTCTATATTATGTTTATTGGTAAAATAGCCTGATGTGGACATCTTTATTCAAATGGAATGCATTGAGTAATAGACTGGATCCGGATGACACATGTCACATGATAACAAAACACAAATAGATTGATAAAATATACATTGTATTTGAACGTAAACATTGGGGTAGTTCAGTATTACATGGTGCGGAAGTGACTGAAGTCACATTTTACGGATAGTATCTACCATCTAGACATGTAGGTGGAGTGATTATAGATTGTATCCAATGTCTAGACGTAGAGGCAGAGTGTCTTACCTCGTTGAGCATTCTAAGGTAGGATGATATTGTATGTTGCACATTGCATCTTTGGACATCACTAGACTAGTATAACTAAACATAACTGACTCTGTAACTATAAGGAGGCCAAGTGCACGAATTAATACCATATTTTATTGTTGGTATAATAATTTAAAATTCTATCTCAATGAGTTAATCGTTCTAATGACATTGTTTTAGCACATCAATTAAATATTTTATCTCGTTTATTAATTAGTTGTTGTTGAGAAACTGTATTAGAAAAAAAACTAGAAAAAACAGTGATGTCTACAATATCTATTCGTTAACTTAATCTTTTTGGTTAGATATGATTTTAATTGTTAGTTTGCGGCTTCACCAATATTGTTAATTGTGAGCCGCATTCTCAATATGTACTGTTCTAATTGTAGTACCGGATGATTGTAGGATCACTGGAACAAATACATAAGAGACGACGACGACTTCTTGTTTTCAAATGGGATAAGTGCAGTGAGGATTCCCGTTGGGTTCTGGATTGCACAGGACAACCACCACCCCCTCCCCCCAAATGGCCTTATGTTTGGGGATCATTGGCAATCAAGGCCTTCGATTCGGCAGAGTAAGCAATACATTCATTATGCTATAGCTAGCCATTCAAAATGCTCTCTTCGTAAATGTTTAACTGAATCTTGACGCTCAGAAAATACGGCATCAATGTCATTATAGACATGCATGCAGCCCGAGGATCGCAGAACGGAAACGACCACGGCGGGTTGAGAGATGGATCGCAGGAATGGGGCAAGACCGACAAGAGCATTGCTAAGACTGTGGAAGTTATAGATTTCCTCGCCTTGTATTGTATCACCTTGTAATGGAGGAAGTTAATGTTCGCCTTGTATTGGAGGAAGTTAATGTTAGGTCAACTTTCTATTTTATGAATAAAGGGCTAGACTTTCTAGTTTTCGAAAAAGGGTTAGACGTATTTGTCTATGCTATTATGTGTGTTTTCATCAGGATATGTACAACTATTAAAGGAAGATTTGGAACAGTTGCAACCGCGTATAATTTTTTTAATTTTGTAGCTTTTTCGCAACGTTTTATAAAAGTTGTAATAAATGTTAGACAACATTTTATAAAAGTTGTAATAGGGTTTTAAGCAACTATTTAAATTAGAAGTTTACATAACCTTTTATAAACGTTGTAATAGATGTTTACACAACTTGAAAAGAAAGTTGTACTATTGTTTTACACAACCTTTTATAAACGTTGTAATAGAAGTTTACACAACGTTTATTAAAAGTTGTAATATCTCTTTACACAACTTTTTATAAACGTTGTAATAGAAGTTTACACAACGTTTATTAAAAGGTGTAATATCTCTTTACACAACTTTTTATAAACGTTGTAATAGAAGTTTACACAACATTTAAAAAAAGTTGTAATATACATCTATTACAACGTTTGCTTACAACAAGTAAAAAAAGTGGTCCAATGAGCCAAACCTATTACAACTTCGCATATTACAACGTTTGTTAAAAAGTTGTCTAACCCCTATTACAACCTTTTTTAGAAGTTGTAAATGACCATTTTTGTTGTAGTGGTCATGCTTCTTAGGCTGCCTGTCTAATTTTGGAAAAGTTTTCTCATCGAATTCACAGTCATTAAGACGTGCATTAAATGCGTCCCCCATGATAGGTTCCAGGTATTTAATAATAGAGGGCGAATCAAACCCAATATAGATACTCAGACGACGCTGAGGACCCATTTTGGTCCTCTAAGGTGGTGCTATTGGGACATATACCGCACAACCAAACACTCTCAAATAAGAGATATCTGGTCGTGCACCATATGCTAGCTGCATCAGAGATAATATATGGCCACCAGAGGGCCTTATCCTAATAAGCGATGCTGCTTGCAGTATAGCATGCCCCCCAAGCATCCACATGCAACTGGGATTGCATGAGCAATGGACGTGCAATCCATTGGAGTCTCTTTATAAGAGACTCTGCTAATCCATACTGGGTGTGAACATGGACTACAGGATGTTCAACTTCGATACCCGGCAATAGTAGTTGAAGACTTGAGAAGTGAAATCGTCCGCATTATCAAGATGTAATTTCTTGATGTGGTTATCGGGGAAATGAGCCCGCAACCTAATTATTTGTGCCAAGATCTTTGGGAAAGCTAGGTTGCGGATGGACAATAGGCACACATAAGACCATTTTGTGGATGCATCAATTGGTACCATGAAGTATCGAAATGGGCCATTTGCAGGGTGAATAGGCCCGCAAATGTCGCCATAAATTCTCTCTAGGATGCCTGGAGACTCTAATCCCACTTTCAGGAGGGATGGTCTCGTTATTAGTTTTCCCTTAAAACAAGGGGGACAAGGAAGCTCGCCCTTTTGAAGAATCCTCTGGTTCTTCATATTATGTCCACGGGATTCAGTGATGATGCGGCGCATCATAGCTGATCCAGGATGACCAAGTCTATTGTGCCAGAGTTGAAATTCTGGCAATGAAAGGCACTTCTGGTGCTCAGTCATATTGGCTTCCATAGGGTGAATATATGTGTGGTAGAGACCCGACGGGAGCCCCTTAAATCGTTTGTAGATGGTCTTCTGGCCATCATTTTGACGAGTCACATACATATTCAATGTGTTCTTTATCTTTAGTTTCTAAGTGATACCCGTTAAAACGAATATCCTTGAAACTTATGAGATTCCTACAAAGTGCATTTTGTATTTTGAGTCTTGTGTTATTTGGGAGCAATATGATTGCTTCACCAGATCCTTCGATTATATTGGACAGTCCTGAAATTGTGATAACATGACCGTCATAATTGTTTAAGCTATAAAAATAGCATGGATCGCGAAGGATGGTGTGCGTCGAAGCACTGGCCACTAGGCACTCACACTTCATCTATATCAAGCAAAGTGAAAATTTATTTGAGTAATGAAAATTGACATTCAAATTAAAGTTCATTCAAAGCAAACTAAAGATGAAGCTACTTTTATTTTAAATGCATAGAAAAACAGAAGATAAGGCTCAATCGAGCAGATCATCATTCTCAAAGTCTTATGCAGTGAACTTGGTCGGAGCTTGAATAGCCGCCAGGTTAGTTTCAGGGAGAGGCTTCAGACTCGCCTGATACAAGTCCTGGAGGTGTCGAGGAGTGCGACAGTTTCTGGACCAATGTCCAGTCATGCCACATCTATGTCATCTGTCCTCCCAGTTCTTCTTTGGAATTGGCACTGGACCAGTGTTCTTACGCTTCCACGTGAAGTTTTTCTTCACCCTTGTTGTTGTTGTTCTGGGGTGGTGCTCTTGCTGGCTTCATTGCAGCTTTTCCTTTGTTCTTTCTAGCCTTCTTCTTGTTTTTCCACTTCTGGGGAGAAACATGGTGGGCTTCAGGGTGAGGGGCAGAACTAGCAGGGTGCAGATTATGAGTGGCAAGTAGTAAGTCTCTACTCTGCTACGTCCTAAGAAGGCAAGAGAGCAAATCAGAGAACTTCGTGAAGTTGCATTCACGATACTGTTGTATGAGGATTGCATCTTTCTCGTGAAACGAGGTAAATGTCTTTTCCAACATGGGATGCTCCGAGACTTCTTCACCACACAACTTCAGGCATGAGGTGATATTATGAAGTGCTGAGTTGTACTCAGCAACGGACTTATAGTCCCGAAGACGGAGATTTTCCCACTCGTAACTGGCACGTGGTAGTATGACATTAATTTGATGCCTATAACGTGCCTCTAGTGCTGTCCACAACTCAAGAGGGTCTTCTACCGTTAAGTATTCGGTCTTTAAGGTCCGATCTATGTGTCTCCTGATATAGATAATGGCTTTCGCCTTATCCATGTCGGAGACAACGGTAGTAGAACTGCCAGCTGGCTGGGCCGCTGCACGGGCCTGGTTAGCAGTTGTCTCGGCTGCTGCGGGGGCCAGAATTGAGTTAAGGAGTGCCATTGAACGCAAGTGGAACTTCAGGTCCACTCGCCAGCTCAGGTAGTTCTTTCCTGCTGCGTCAAGGACCTCGAAATCGACGTTAGCCAATTTTGCCATTTATCTATGCAATTAAATACGCATGAATTAATATTTCTGAAAAATAAATTCACGCAAAGTAAATAAACAGTCATGTGGGGATCGGCCAGATACCCTTAGGAACAAAATGTCCAAAAATGTTCGAATACAGTCCATAAAAATGAAATACAAAAGAAATGAAAAATACAACTTGGAAACCCATTTTGGGTCCCAGCATAATGCAGATTTCATCTCCGTCTTCACTTTTGGCTGAGCGCCGGTCTTTGGCATTTTACATTATAACATCACTACAATCTCTCTCAAAACAGAAAAAGAAAGCGATGAATATAAAAAAGTGTATCTCAAAATGGTCGATCTCAAACCACAAGACTGAATTATTTACAACATCCACGCAGTTTATATATGCTACAGGCAATATAAAAATCAACCACGCAAACACACATGCATAAGATGTATATTCAGCATAGCAAGCATATTATATAAAAATTACATTTAATAATTTACTTGGACCAGGGGGAAACGTCATTACCCGTTAGGTTAGGTAACTAACGACAGAGCGGTCTCAGGGTCCTTGTAATTATTAATACGTGAAGGAAAAATAAAAAAATTAATTAATCCAAATTTTATATAATTTGCATTATGTTGAGATTAACATAATATGAACTAAATAATTAAAATCATGAACACATCAACCCAATGTTGCCAAAAATAATCATTTTGATTTTTCCTAATTTTTACAGAATTTTCCAGGATTTTTTTGGATGTTTCTGTTAAATTTAAGGAATTAATAATGAAGAACTGATTAAAATCAGTATTTAATTAATTTTAAAGCATATTAAAGCATGGAGAAGAAAGAAAGAGGAAGAGAGGAGGAAATTGAGATTTGAGGTAGGATCTAACTTGAATTTGGAATTCAGTTAATTTGTTCTTGTTCTCATGTTTTTATAGCATGATTTACTTAATATGCAATAGGGATAGCCAAAAATCTATGTATTATGTTCAATTTCATAATTCTCCCCTTGAAATTCTTAGCAAACCCATCTCCTTTAAAATTTCAGAAATCTTGATGTCTGATTTTTTCTTGATTTTGGTTACTGTAGCTCGAATTAGGGTTCAAAACAAATATGAGCTTGTAGATCTTGAAGTTCTACCCCAAAATCATATAAATTTTGATATATGTTCAATTCAGAAATTAGGAGCAAAAATTCCATCTTTACAACATGTCTGTTTGAATTTCAGTGTTGACACAGTTTAGCAAAATTGAGCTAAACAGCTGCACACACAGTGGAATTTGATGATCTTGGTCTCGTTGGAAACTTAATAAGTTTATCTATAATGTCATCAGCTTATATTTCGAAATTCTAACTAAAACATGTTCAAAAACATCAATCTTTCCATGCTCTGAAATCTGTCTGAAAAACAGACTTGACACACTTTACCAAATAATTCACCATAAATCACCTACTTAATCTTTTTGCATTAAAGTTTATCTGTGAATCCAGGACTAGTATATCTATAACTTTCATTTCGGACAATTTATCAAATTCTCAATGGAAACTGATGTTATATGGCCATGTATTGTCACTTCCTGCAATTTCAGCATGCTAAATTCATTAAGTATTGTTCTTATTCATTAATTGTGGTTAATTGGCCATCATTATTCTTGCTAATTATGGTTGTGTGGTGGAATGAATGTTCATGCCCTTGGCACATGTAAATTATATTGTGTTGACTTGATATGAATCACGCCCGTCATATGTTCGATGAAATGCCTCAACGAAGACAATATCCGATAATTCGAGTAACGTGCATGTGTTAGTATTGGCCTTGAGCCACATTGATAATTGGTGAAGTTAGAGGCTTGAATGACATGGATACATTGTAATTGTGAATGGATGATGTGTTGTGATAGAGGGCATGTCACGTGAGCGCATGACCCTATGTTTAATGATGGACGACTAAGGTGATATGTCAACCATGCCATCATGATCCCTAACGTGTTACATATGGTGTTAAATTATAAAATTGGATATATCTCAGTCCTCTCTAATGAGGGTGAGTTAGCAGAAACCGGGCTTTAGGTGGGATGTGAGTAAATTGTGGATATGAGGCCTGGACTGGGAAGTTGGGAGATGATTATGTGATGTGTGGAATTTAAACCCACTCGCCTTTATCGGGAGTGGATGGGATTTTTATATCCACTCACCTTTACCGGGAGTGGAGGGGTACGGAGGTTATAGAGCCTCACTCCTGCCAGGGACGGGGGAGCTGAGAGGCCCGGCATACAGTGTCCGTGTCCACTGCGTCGTGTGCTATTTTCACCTCAAATTTGGGGTGAAGTCCAGGTCCTGGTATCACACAGTTTACCCAAGTTCCAATTAATTCAATTATAAAATAATAAAATAAGAATTTGCGGGTTACTCCTTCTACTGGCAGCACTTCCCCTTCCCTTTGCCTATTTCTTTGTGACTCTGTGTTATGCCATAGGCACTTGCACTTATCTTATTAGATATTGGTCGCTTGAACACTTGTGTTATTATTATTATTATTCGTGATAACCCTTTTCTTGCAGTAACCCGACATTGGACCGCAGATATGATCCCCTTGTTTTAGCTATTTAATTTTCATTATATCACTCAGTCACATACTCTATTTCTCTCGATTGCCTTGTGATTTGATAACCCTAAAACGGTGTTCCAAATCCAAGTTGGTTCCTACTGGGGTACGCGTTGACGTGCTCCTCCCTATTTTTCAGGTAGCAGGGGTAGTATGGTTGATGATGACTTGGAGTCGGGTCTCAGGGGTAGCATTGGGTGAGTGATGTAGCTTGCAGTGTGTTCATGATTGTCTTTGGAGTTGGAGAGTGGCTGTATATATGTATTGATGTGCTTGGACTATGTATAAAAATGAAACATGTTATATATATAAAATGTTGTTGCTGTTCTGTGAGACTGTTTGATATTTTAGTGGAGCTTTACTTGTACTTGTTGGATCTGGATCGTAGCCTAGAGAGGGGGTGAATAGGCTTATAAAAATAATTCGTGCAACCCACGAATAATCACACGCAGTTATATCACAACCAGAGTAACTAAAATGCAGACACAGAGTACACAGCAGATTTACCCTGGTTTGGTCGTCCCAACGACCTACTCCAGCCCCCAAAGCAGAACTAGTATTGAATGGCGCAATAGGTACAAAACCACAAGTTAGAGCACGCTCAGAGCACCCTCTACGTCTCTACACTCGCCAGGCTCTCAGTATCCCACACACAGTGTTTTCTCTCACTATCAATTCTAGTAAAGCTTTCTACCAGCTAGTCCCAAACTAGCTGGGTCCCACTTGTCTAGTCCCAACTAGACAAGTCCCAAAATAGTCACACAAAAAATAGGTAAAGTTTTCCCCTACGAGGATCTAACACAACAACACAAAATAATAATAAATAGAGTTTAGGAATCTCAGTTTGTGTAGCAGCGATGTCCTCGTCAATCAGCACGGGTCAGATCTCGTCTGACGTAGATGTAGATGTCTCCTCGTCGTGCAACACAAATTACGGCTTGGCTCTCCTCCTTGATGACTTGCGGCTTGTGCAATGGATAATGTTGCGGCTTTGTCTTTGCACAAGGGTGGATGGCACTTGATGTTGCGACACCAAACTACAAGCCTGCGGCTGAGAGGAGATCAACTAATTGGTAGTTTTTGGCAGCTCTCTGAGATTTGTTCTTTTCAAAATTCAGCAGCCCCTCAAGTCCCCATGTGATAGCATGTTGCTGGGTTGATGCTCTGATGATGTAGGGGTCTTCACGTGTAGATGGTGCAGAGCATTGGCTGCACAAAAAACAAAGAGTAATTAATTTGAATCAAAGCAAAAAAGACACCTCTTCACCAAAAAGGGCAGAACACAAAAGTTCGACAGAGGATGCTCTCAAAAATAAAAGATGAATTCGATTATGAAGTGCTCTTGCGAAATATCAGAGGGATGAACTAGTCAAAAATTTCGATGGCCACGATATCCTTTTGCTTTTGCCTGCACACAACCAAAAATATATTAATCTTTAGCTTAAAAATGAAAGCACTTACCTCTCTTGCTTTGGCCAGGTCAAGAGTTCTGGAAAAAAAATCTTTCGGCCTCCCTTAATCAAAGCAACAAAATTTTGTTGCATGCGTAACCTTTTACGTGGGTTGCTTCTAAAAAGAAGTTTGTGCTGCTCTTGAAAAAATTCAAACAAAAAAATTAGTGACCCTTCTTTGTTTACCAGGTTGAAGATGCACCTCTTGAGAATTTCAAAGGGAAAAAGAGCCTGTGCTTTTGATTATCAAAGAGGAAAAAAGAATTTCAAAGAGCCTGTTTTATTTCTTGTCCTGCAAACAAAAAGATAGTTAGTTTAACATTAAGTCAAAAAGTAGTTAGGAGAAAAAACAAGTGCTCAGAATTATTTTTTTTTCTCCCTTCGTTCATTAATTGGACTTGGATCTTGCAGTCAACAATTGCAGCTCTAGCTTTTGAGCGACAGTGTTTTCACATGGGCAAGCTTTGAACTAATTTGTAGGTGCTCTTTGTCAAACTTGCGGCTGAGAGAGATGGCTTCAAAAATTGCGGCCTGATGTGTCTCCTTTTATTTGCAGATATAGGTGAGGGCCTGCTCTTGATTTTGTGCGCCTACACAAGGGAGAAAACCGTGCGCCTTCTTCCTTTTTTTGGCTTGACTCTTTAAAAAAAATTTCGGCTGTCCCCTAAAGAAATGCAAACAAAAGAAAAAACTTTGGACAACGAAATATGCAGCAGATAGCACCACAAAAATATGCTTCTCCAAAATAAAACCCCCAAGCTTTTGAAGATGCGGCTCTCAACTAATAATTATTGCTCCCGTGTGTTTTTGGCCGCATGCTTCTTCAACCCTAGAAGATGGGTTTTTATAGGGGAAAGATAGGGTGATGCGGTTACGGGGAATCCTATTTTGAATAGGAGATTAGAGATTTGGTTCTATCACTTTGCACCTCAAATAGGAAATTTGATTTGATCAAATTGGGATTTGATAGCAATTCAAATTGAATATGAAATTGAAATTAATCTCTAATTGATTTGACCACATCCCAAATAGATTCCATCTCTCTCCACATTGACCAAGTCAAATCTTCTTTGTGCACACACACTCCCTCTCTCCCAATATGCTATACGAATAGCAATTCCGCCAAAAGGTGAAAATATATTGTTTCGCCAATCCTGAAACACACTAGCACACACATTAGTTATCACGACACGTTTGTCATCATCAAACAAAGAGATCCTAGATCGTTGCGTCCAATAATCTCCCCCTTTTGGTGATGACAAACCCATAAAAGATTTGAGCAATAAGTATGGGTGTGTGAAGTGTGTAATGATATATGATGTATGGATGAGTCATTCAAACATTACAAAGCATGCACAACAATTAGGAAATATAAAAGCATGCTCCCCCTTCTCTCAAGCTCCCCCTTCAACATTAACATTATTCAGGTATTGTTACGAGGTGGAACTCGCGTACAATGAATTTGTATTAATGGGAACCAAGGGCACTGTGGTTATGTGGAGAAGGGGGTTTAGGTAGGCTGTTTAACAAGCAATTAGTGGGGTGAAGAAGTCGATCCCGTCGCCAGTGAAGGTCCCGGGTTTGGATCTCGCCGAATACAGCTGAATAAGGTTGAACGGCAGGGGGGGTGACACCGACTTGTGTTGATGGGCGGCTCTCCTGCAACACGAACAACTCGTCAGAAGGGCAGGGTTGGGGTTCAACCCTTAGCCCCTCCGATGCCTAAGTCAGTGATAGGGCTTCAAATGGGGGGCTGGTCACGCCGGTCGGACTGACGGTGTGTCGACCGCGCGTGGCGAGCTATATGTGGGAGAACAAAGATATGGAAGACCTTTGCACTCGTGTGTGAATAATAGAATGAGAGAGAATTCTGCAGCCAACCCTCTTTCCGTAAGAGGTGAGGAAGTATTTATACCTGACGGATGATGACTAGGCGTGCTGAGCTGGCTCGGGTGTCGGCGGAAATTTGGACAAGGACGCCGGGATCAGGTGTCCCTGACCTGCCTCTGTCAGGCGGCGCAACGGCCAAGGGGTGCTTTTGTCGGGATGTCAGGGCCGAAAGCATTACCTGTCAGGCGGCTCTTCCGTCAGGGGGTGCTTTGTCAGATGGTCGGCTGACGTATGTGTCAGCCGTGTCCTTATCCCTAGGCTGTTTATCGTTAGCGGCGGACTAAGGGGCGGGCGGCTGCGGTAGTCCGTCCCGGCCAGCGTTGGTGGTCCGGCCCGGTCGGCTGTGGTGGTCCGCCCCGGCCGGTTCGGGGAGCGCTGCAATGCGCGCCTGTCTCCTAGGTGCCCCGAATTTCAGGGGCCGCGTCCCCTTTGTGACAAGGTGACTTAATGGGGCATGTTAGCGGATCCGGGCGGGAGTCGGGCTTCTACGATCTTTAGGTCGTAACAATTGCCCCCGGCATTCGAGTGCGAGGCGGAAGCCCGGTTCGTCTCGGATGGCGTAATGCCACCGCGACACTCTTTTCGTGACCCGGGCTTGGGTCCCAGCTTGGGGGGTATGCTGGTCCTGTGGGGTGTGTCCCGCTACAGCGGGCTCGTGAGGTCTTTTCCAGAGTGCGAGCCAAGCGGGGCGCTGTTCCTAACGAGGTATCGTTGTTGGCGGTTATTGGGTCGGGTCTTGGGGGAGCTCGACTTTTGAGAATGTTAGGGCTCTTGTTGAGAAGCGTTCGTCGGACGCGTTTGTAGTTTTTACGGAACTTCGGCCGGGCCGTGCCCGGCAGACCTCCCCGCGAATACGTGTTTGGGCTTAGGGGGAAGAGTTCGAAAAAGGGGGGACATTATAAGTCAGCCTTTACCGTTCATTTAGATGATATTTTACAACACGAGGAGGAGATGGGGCCCAACCAACGGTTGGGACGGAGGGTTGTCCACATTTGTTGTTCGCTTCGTCGAGAGGAGCAGACCCCTGCGTCGGGGCGGTGCCACCCCGTGGCGGTTCGGTCCAGGGGGGGCCGCCCCTCGGTCGTTGGAGGGAAACCTCTTCCTTTCCTATTCCTTGCTTCCTCGCGTTCTGCCTCGCCGTCGTCGTGCTGGAGGGTCGTTTGGCTTTGCTGGGGGCCCCGCACACCGAGGGGGAACCCCGGGGAGGTCGAGGACGAGGTGGCAGTGGCGGTGCCGCTGGGGGAGCAGTTGGGGGGTTTCCCCCCTGACACCATGTCGGAATCGCCGAAGGTGATGGCGTTAACTGGGGTGTTGCGGCATGCGGACGGCCATCTGAACCTGCCTTTTGATACAGTAACAAGCAGGAGGCAAGCTGACGGGCGGGGACTTCCGCGCGTAAGGGGAATATCCGGTTGGAGGTGGCGGGGCTGTGGCGCCCATCGTCGGGGGGAGTAAGGTCTGTTGGTGGCTGTCGGCCTTTTTTTAGCTCGGTGGGGCGTTTAGGGCCGCTTTATGCCCGGAGTGAGGGGGGGAATCCCCTGTCTCTCTTCCTCCTTTACCCTGACCTCTGGAGGGGGGTATTTATAGCGAGGTGGCGCGGACGGGTTTCTCTTGGGTAATGCCGTGGATTAGCGTCGCTAATGGGCTCTGCGGAATCACGCGCTTCGGAAATCGCTTTTCCCTGGCGGTATCCGGCACTCTGGCCTCTTGGGGGGCGTGTTGCTGCTGATGGCGTGTTGAACAAGCGTCCTTTCGTTATGTTGAGTCGCATCGTGGCGCTGTTCTGACGGGACAGGGCCGCTGTCTTTTCAGGACGGGGCGTATATTTCGGGGTTTCTGTCTTGCGACCGGTCCGATCCGGGTCACGTGTCTTGGCTTCTTGCGGGAGCTACGCAATTACCCATTATGCCCCCAACATTCCCGTGTCCTGTCTGGGGGAGGGGGATGTTGTCTTCCCGTGTTGCATTTGGGGCGGCATCGAACGGGTTCGGGATGGGACGCACTGTTCTATCCTGATTTGGTGTCTGGCCGAACCGGTTACGCGAGGCGAGCCCCAGTGCACCCCCTTTCGCTTTGGGGAAAGTTGTTGGCGGGTTTCAGGGAGCAGGGGGAGCGGGCTGTGCGTCCTAGATTTCGTAGGCATCCTAGGTCAGTTAGGCGGGGAGGCGCGTTGCTCGCCCGGTGTCTGGCGGGGGGGATAGACACATGCTATGATATTTAAAGAACAATGTTTTCGTTTAAATTTATGAGTGCTGGGCCACAGCTTGTACATTAGTTTTTAGTTCATCGCCCGTTTGTCGGGTCAGAACCGACTCGGGGAGGGGCTTTAGAGCTGTCCTCGCCCGGTCGCACGGGCCTAATGACCACCGGGTCTTGGGGCCTCCGCGGGCCGTGTGGGCATGTTTTATCTTGAGCCGATCTTGGCGCGGAGGCGAGTGGCCGCCGTCTGGGCTGAAGTGTTGCAAGGTCTCTTTGGCCCGGGATAGGTGGGGGGGTACCTTGCCGACTGGGCCGCCTTCCCTCCGCTGCCTTGTCGTCTCTTCCCGCGGACAGGGTTTTCCTCGGTCCGGTATAGGCGCTGAGAAGGGAAGCCGGCTTGCCCCGCCTTGCCCCCTGGGGAGGTTCTTGAGCATCGGGCCGTCCCCCGCTGCCCCACGTCTCGCTGTTTCGGTTCGAGGGTGGGGTTCTGAGCCCGATGGCGCATCGGCGAGCTGACATGCCAGGACTCTCCGTTTGGGTTTGTCGGGGATGCAGCCTTGCCGAGGTCCTCGGATGGAGGTCGAGGGCGGGGAGGTACTGGCCGGCCAGCGCTGGGGGCTCTCGCCTACCCAGATTACTTTGAACGGATGCCATTCTTTCTCCGCCTCGTCCCCGTTTATGGGACGGAGGCGTGAAAGGTGGATTTCCCGTGTGTAAGCAGAATATCCGGATGGCGATCCGTTTGTAAGCGGAATATCCAGTTGGTGGTGCTGGGGATGTAGGCACCGCCGCTCTGGGCGGCGGGAACCACTGATGGCCGGTGACCTCTCTTTTGTTAGGGCGTTGTATCCCGGCCCGTTTCCCGGTGGGTGGGGGGGATCAAGGGGCGGTTTTTCATGTCTGTCGATTTTTTCTCTTCGGGGTGGGAATGGCCTCTTTATAGGTAGATCTTGTTGACGGTTTCTCCCTTATTTATTGCGCTGAGCTGGTATTATTAATGGGCTCCTCGAATTCGCGCCTATGGGAAACCGCCTTTGCCAGGTGGCTCTTACGTGTCCTCTTTTGGAGCGCATTATTAATGGTGGCGTGTTTCTCGAGCGTCCTTTCGTTTCACTGAGTTCCATCGGGGCCGTTGACTCGGGAACTGATGTCCTTTTGTCCCGGTTCGTGTGCCCCCGTTTTCTTTTGTTTTTCCGAGTCAGGGGTACGTGGCCCCCTTCGGGTTGGCCCTGCCCCAGAGGTCTGGAGAGGGGGGGGGGGGGAGCGGGCGCGTAGTCCGGCCCGTGCCCTTCCCTGGTTTGGGTGGCTAGGGTTGGACCTGCCCCAGAGGTCTGGAGGGGGGGAGCGGGCGCGTAGCCCGGCCCGTGCCCACCTCTGGTTTGGGTGGCTAGGGTTGGCCCTGCCCCAGAGGTCTGGAGGGGGGGAGCGGGCGCGTAGCCCGGCCCGTGCCCTTCTCTGGTTTGGGTGGCTAGGGTTGGCCCTGCCCCAGAGGTCTGGAGGGGGGGAGCGGGCGCGTAGCCCGGCCTGTGCCCTGCTCTGGTTTGGGTGTCTAGGGTTGGCCCTACCCCAGAGGTCTGGAGGGGGGGAGCGGGCACGTAGCCCGGCCCGTGCCCTTCTCTGGTTTGGGTGGCTAGGGTTGGCCCTGCCCCAGAGGTCTGGAGGGGGGGAGTGGGCGCGTAGCCCGGCCCGTGCCCTGCTCTGGTTTGGGTGGCTAGGGTTGGCCCTGCCCCAGAGGTCTTGAGGGGGGGAGCGGGCGCGTAGCCCGGCCCGTGCCCTTCTCTGGTTTGGGTGGCTAGGGTTGACCCTACCCCAGAGGTCTGGAGGGGGGGAGCGGGCGCGTAGCCCGGCCCGTGCCCTGCTCTGGTTTGGGTGGCTAGGGTTGGCCCTACCCCAGAGGTCTTGAGGGGGGGAGCGGGCGCGTAGCCCGGCCCGTGCCCTGCTCTGGTTTGGGTGGCTAGGGTTGGCCCTGCCCCAGAGGTCTGGAGGGGGGGAGCGGGCGCGTAGCCCGGCCCGTGCCCTTCTCTGGTTTGGGTGGCTAGGGTTGGCCCTGCCCCAGAGGTCTGGAGGGGGGGAGCGGGCGCGTAGCCCGGCCCGTGCCCTTCTCTGGTTTGGGTGGCTAGGGTTGGCCCTGCCCCAGAGGTCTGGAGGGGGGGAGCGGGCGCGTAGCCCGGCCCGTGCCCACCTCTGGTTTGGGTGGCTAGGGTTGGCCCTGCCCCAGAGGTCTTGAGGGGGGGGAGCGGGCGCGTAGCCCGGCCCGTGCCCTGCTCTGGTTTGGTTGGCTAGGGTTGGCCCTGCCCCAGAGGTCTGGAGGGGGGGAGCGGGCGCGTAGCCCGGCCCGTGCCCTTCTCTGGTTTGGGTGGCTAGGGTTGGCCCTGCCCCAGAGGTCTGGAGGGGGGGAGCGGGCGCGTAGCCCGGCCCGTGCCCTGCTCTGGTTTGGGTGGCTAGGGTTGGCCCTGCCCCAGAGGTCTTGAGGGGGGGGGAGCGGGCGCGTAGCCCAGCCCGTGCCCTTCTCTGGTTTGGGTGGCTAGGGTTGGCCCTGCCCCAGAGGTCTGGAGGGGGGGAGCGGACGCGTAGCCCGGCCCGTGCCCTTCTCTGTTTTGGGTGGCTAGGGTTGGCCCTGCCCCAGAGGTCTGGAGGGGGGGAGCGGGCGCGTAGCCCGGCCCGTGCCCTTCTCTGGTTTGGGTGGCGAGGGTTGGCCCTGCCCCAGAGGTCTGGAGGGGGGGAGCGGGCGCGTAGCCCGGCCCGTGCCCTTCTCTGGTTTGGGTGGCCAGGGTTGGCCCTGCCCCAGAGGTCTGGAGGGGGGGAGCGGGCGCGTAGCCCGGCCCGTGCCCTTCTCTGGTTTGGGTGGCTAGGGTTGGCCCTGCCCCAGAGGTCTGGAGGGGGGGAGCGGGCGCGTAGCCCGGCCCGTGCCCTTCTCTGGTTTGGGTGGCTAGGGTTGGCCCTGCCCCAGAGGTCTGGAGGGGGGGAGCGGGCGCGTAGCCCGGCCCGTGCCCACCTCTGGTTTGGGTGGCTAGGGTTGGCCCTGCCCCAGATGTCTTGAGGGGGGGAGCGGGCGCGTAGCCCGGCCCGTGCCCTGCTCTGGTTTGGGTGGCTAGGGTTGGCCCTGCCCCAGAGGTCTGGAGGGGGGGAGCGGGCGCGTAGCCCGGCCCGTGCCCTTCTCTGGTTTGGGCGGCTAGGGTTGGCCCTGCCCCAGAGGTTCGGAGTTTTAACGAACTGCAAAACTTATGTAGGAACAACAAGGTTGGGAAAAACGTGTGGATGTGTATATTGCGTGAAAAAAGAGAAACTCACAACTATTGGTAGAATTTCAGCAGATGTTTCGTGTTCCAAGGGTGGGCTAGCTCGCTCCCTTCGGGGGTAGCAAGGATGTAGGTGGCCGGTCCGACAATATCAATGACCGTGTAGGGCCCTTCCCATTTGGCGGCCAGCTTTCCCCGCTGCGCAGTCTCGGGGCGGAAGGTGGCGTCCCGGAGAACCAAATCACCGATCCTGAAAGTCCGCGGTTTCACCCGGGAGTCGTAGTATCGGGCCATCCTCTGGCTGTGTTTGACGAGGCTGGTTAGGGCCCTGTCCCGTACCTCGTCTATCAACTCAAGACTGAGGCCGAGCCCTTCTCCGTTGATTTCTTCGTCGAAGAGTCTTAGCCGGAGCGTCTCCTCGTCGATTTCCACAGGTACAACCGCCTCCGATCCGTATGCTAGCATGAAGGGACTTTCTCCGGTCGAGGCCTTGTGGGTGATACGATAGGACCATAGGATCCCTGGCAACTCATCGACCCATGCCCCCAGGGCGGCGTCCACCTTCTTCTTCATCGGGTTCAAGATGCATTTATTCGCGGCCTCCGCCATTCCGTTGCACTGTGGGTGGGCGACTGACGCGAATTGGAGTTTAATCCCCCAACCCGAGCAGAAGTCGCGGAAGCCCTCGCAGTCGAACTGCTTTCCGTTATCCGTGACTATGGAACGGGGAATCCCGAAGCGGCATATGACGGATTGCCAGATGAAGCCCTTCATGTCCGTCCATGTGATTCGCGCCAGCGGCTCTGCCTCGACCCATTTTGTGAAATAGTCCACGGCGACGACTAGATACTTCCTCCCCCCGGAGGCCTTTGGGAAGGGCCCCAGGATGTCGAGTCCCCACTTGGCGAAGGGGACCGGGCTCAAGATGGGCATCAGGTTAGCCGGAGGTGCGGTCGTACGTCGGCAGAACTTCTGACACGCCTCGCACCTCTTGACGTACTGTACCGCATCCCGGATCATTGTCGGCCAATAGTATCCTTGGCGCATTATCTTATGGGCGATGGTGCGCCCACCATGGTGGTTTCCGCAGAAGCCTTCGTGTACCTCGCGGATGACCTGCTCTGCTTGCTCCGGTCCCAAGCATTTCAGGTAGGGCAGGACGTCAAAGTTGGCGCGGCGGCGGCGGTACAGAACTCCGTCGAGGAGCACGAATGTCAAGGCACGCCTTTCCACTTGTTTAGCCAGCATCCGCTCCTCGGGTAGTTCACCCGTTTCTAAGTACTTCATTATGGGGGTCATCCATGACGTCGTCGCGCCCGTGCACATCAGTTCTTCCTCGTCAACGGCGGGCGTCGATATGCTTTCGACGTAGATGGCCTTCCCGATCTCGGCCACTGAGGAAGAAGCCAGCTTAGACAGGGCGTCCGCCCGGAGGTTGTTGGAGCGGGGTAGGTGTTGGATGTCCGCTTTCTTGAACATGCGGAGTTCGATCTGAATGCGATTCAGGTATCGCTTCATGGTTTCCTCTCGGGCCTCGAACCCCCCCAGGATCTGTTGGATGACGAGACGGGAGTCACTTAGAAGCAATACGTTCGTCGCCCCCACTGCCCTAGCGAGTTTTAACCCGTTAACCGCGGCCTCATACTCCGCGACATTGTTGGTGGCCGAGAAGTCGAAGCGTAGGGCGTATTCCAACGAACATCCGTCTGGTGTCTGAATGACGATTCCCGCTCCTGTCCCGGAGCCCGTTGCGGAGCCGTCGACGTGGATGGTCCATAATTCGTCCGCCGTCGTCGGGGAGGGCGCTGAGGGTTCGCCCGCCTCGATCCTCCGTGGGGACGTGGTCGCCGATGGTTGCTCTATCCGGTCCCCTGGCGGGACTTCCGTGGTGCACTCCACCACGAAGTCGGCCAGCGCCTGGCCTTTGACCGCCGTCCGGGCCTTGTACGTTATGTCAAACTCGCTGAGCTCGACGCTCCAGTTGAGCATCCTCCCCGACCGTTCCAGTCTTTTCAGGTTCTTCTCGAGGGGCATGCTGGTGTGGACAGTTATGGGGTGGGCCTGAAAATAGGGCCGGAGCTTCCGGGCTGTGGTGACTAGGCAGTAGGCGGCCTTCTCGATAGGGCTGTAACGAGTTTCCGCCTCTCGGAGGATCCGACTGGCATAGTAAACAGGGCGTTGCACTCCTCCTTCCTCCTTGATCAGGACGGAGCTAACGGCCTCCTCGTTGGTTGCCAGGTACAATCCTAGGGGTTCGCCTTCCTTCGGCCTCGCGAGGAGCGGTGGGCTCTGTAGATATGCCCTCAGCTCCGCGAACGCCCGTGCGTAATTGTCGTCCCACGGGATCACCCTCCTCTTGTCTTTAGCTTCGCCGAAGGCCGTGCGCAAGACCCTGAAGAAGGGGAGCGATTTCTCCGCCGACTTCGACAGGAATCGTCCCAGAGCTGCAATCCGGCCGTTCAGTCGTTGCAAGTCCCGGATCGTCCGGGGCTCCGCCATCCCGATGAGGGCTGTCACCTTGTCGGGGTTCACCTCGATCCCCCGCTTCGTTATCATGAAGCCCAGGAATTTTCCCGATTGCACGCCGAAGATACACTTCGTGGGATTTAACCTCAGGTTGTATTGGTGCACCCTTTGGAAGGTCTCCTGTAAGTCGGCGAGGTGGTCGGGGCCCTCCCACTTTTCACCAGCATGTCGTCGATGTAGACCTCCAAGTTTCGCCCCACCTGAGGGCCGAATATTCGGTCTACCATTCGTTGATATGTCGCCCCGGCATTCTTCAGCCCGAAGGGCATCTTGGTGTAACAGAAGGTGCCTTTATCAGTGACAAAAGACGTCTTCTCCTCATCCCCCTCCGCCATTGGTATCTGGTTGTATCCCGAGAAGGCGTCCATGAAGCTCAACAACTCATAGCCGGACGCTTGGTCCACCAAGTGGTCGATCCTGGGTAGAGGGAAGCTGTCCTTCGGGCACACCTTGTTGAGGTCGGTGAAGTCGACGCACATGCGCCATTTTCCGCTGGGCTTCTTTACTAGAACGACGTTGGCGAGCCAGTCGGGATAGTCGACCGGCCGAACAAATTTGGCTTCGAGGAGCCGCTCTACTTCTTCCTCGGTCGCCCTCTTCTTTTCGCCCCCCGCACTCCTCTTCTTCTGTCGAACAGGTCGGGCTTCGGGGTCCACATTCAACCTGTGGGAGATTACCGCTGGATCCACCCCAGGCATGTCGGCGGGTGACCATGCGAATATGTCCGCGTTCTCCCGGAGTAAGGCGACGAGGGCCGTCCTTAAGGCGGCCGGGAGCTTCGTCTCGATGGAAACAGTTCTCTCCTCGTCAGAGGCTATAGGGACCTTTTCCACTTCCTCGGCCGGGGTCGGCCGCAGGTCGCAGAAGTCCTCCCTCTCGTCGGGGATGAGAGCCGTCAGGGTCCGCCTCGGGCTCCCCCGTGGGGATGTCGCCCGGCTGCGGCCTCCGAGCCCCTCCCGACCTCCCCGTACCTGCCCCACTCCCCGCGGGGTCCGGAACTTCATCGTCTGATGTTGCAGGCTGGGGAGCGCCTCAATGGCCGTCATATACGGGCGCCCTATGATTCCGTTATACACCGACACGATGTCGACGATGACGAAGAGTATTTCCTTGGTGACGATCCTTGGCTCCTCCCCCAGAGTCATGGGCAAGGTGATCGTTCCTTCGGTAGGGATCTCATGGCCGGTGAAGCTGGCCACAGGGCCCCCGCAGGGCTCTAGGTCTGCGCGCCCCCATCCCATCCTTTCGACCGTTGACAGGAACAGGATGTCGCAGGAGCTTCTGGTGTAAATCAGGAGCCGGCCGACGTCAACCGCCCCGATCCGAGCCTCGACGACGAGAGCGTCGTTGTTCTGGCTCCGCGCCTCCCGCCAGTCTTCCTCGGTAAAGGTGATCGGGGGTCGGTGTGTCCTTCTTCGCTTCGGTCGGTGGCCGGCGGCCGCCGTCATCGCCTGTCGGGCCCCGGCCTCCGGGATGGCGGGCGCCCGCCCCGCTGAGGGAGGGCCTCCAGTTATCATCTCAATTCGCATGACCGCCCTTGGGGGGGCGTGGCTCCTCCTTATCGCGGTTCGCCGGTTGTTCCCGTCCCCCTTCCTCCGGGGGGGCTCTCTCTTCCGCCGCCTCCCGCCTCCCCGCGACAAAGTTCCCCAGGTGACCCGCTTGGATCAGTCGCTCGATCTCTCTCTTAAGGGAGTAACAACGGTCGGTGTCGTGACCGTGGTCCCGGTGATAGCGGCAGTATCTCCGTGGGTCCCGCCTCGCCGGGTCCGTCCTCATCTCCCGGGGAGGCTCCGGCAGTAACCCGGCCCTTGTCTTCGCGGCCAGCACCTCCATCATGGGGGCATTGAGTCGCGTGTAATGCACCGGCCGGGGGTCTTCTGGTCTTGGGATGACTCCGGGGGGCCTCCGTGCCGGAGCGAACTCGCGCGCCGGGCCAAGGTGATCTAGCGGGCGGGGTTCGGGTGGCTCCCGCCGCGGTAGGGCCATCTGATCGCGGCCTCGGCCCCTCTCCTCCTGCCTCGGCCGAGGGCGCGGCCGGGGCTCGTCTGCGGACGGTCTGGCCTGGGGGAATACGACCTTTGCACCCAAAGTCTCCTCCGCCAACGCGTGCCTCTCCGCCATTGCTACCAACGCTTCATAGTCGGTCGGTGGATCCCGGAGCAGGGATTTGTGGAGGCTCCGAGTCCGCAGCCCCGTCTTGAAGGCCAGCATAAGCACCTCGTCGCCGCATGTCACCACCGCCCGTCTCTCCTCCTGAAAGCGGCGGAGGTATCTTCCCGTTCCTTCCCCCTCCCTTTGGACTATCGTGCTGAGATAGTCTAAGGGCTTCTTTTTCGTTCGCCCGGCCCGGAACTCTTGGCAGAACTTGTGGGATAGTTCGCCAAAGCTCCCAACGGACCTTGCGGGCAAGCCAAAGTACCAGTCCAACGCGGTGTCCCTCAGGCTTTGGGAGAAATGTCGGCATAGGAACGCCTCGTCCACATCCTGCGCCTCCATCGCCCCCCGGTATTGTTGCACGTGCGTGAGGGGGTCGCCCCTCCCATTGTAGGTGGCCAAATGTGGGGGTTTGAACCTTACGGGCCTGGGGGCGGAAGTGATCCACCGCGCGAGTGGCGTGGCCTCCTCCGGGTAGGTCGAGCGATCCGGCGCATCCCCTCTCCGCCACTCGGGAGTCGGGCTTCGGTCGCGCCTCGGCCGCCGACGGTCCTCCGTCCCCGGGGAGTAGCCCGACGGTCTCCCGGCGGGGCTCCTTCCTTGGGCCGAGGATTCGACGGGTCGCGGGCTACAGTCCTCCCAACGCCCGCGCCTCCCGGCCAGCTCTTCTCGGGCCTCCATCCGTTCTTGATTCTCCCGAAGGAGTCTTTCGCGCTCGGCGGTGAGGAAGCGTAGTTGCCGACAAACGGCTTCTTCGCGCAGGGTATCGGAGGGGTGGTGCTGGTGATGGGGGCCGCCTCCTCCAGGCGGGGACCGGTCCAGCAACGGGTCTCGCCCGTTCCCAGGCCGCCGGGCCGTCGCCGCCTCGTCCAGGATTTCTCGGTTGCCACTGTTCTCTATCCTCAGCCTCTCGCGCTCCGCGATGATGAAGCAAAGCTGGCGGCAGGCGGCCTCTTCTTCCTGGTAGGCCTTCCGGGCGGTCTCGGCTGTCTCGTCCAGACGCCTTTGCGCGGCGGCCGCCTCCCCCAGGCGCCTCCATCGCTGCGCGACTTCTGCCTCCTCTTCCAGGAGCCTTTGCTGGACCGCAATCTCCTCAGCGAGCCCCCTATGCTCCCCCCCTCCTCGAACTGAGGGTGGAGGTTTCGCCTCACGTTCAGGGGCTCTGAGGGGTCGGGCGGAGGCTCCGTTCCAGCCGTCTGATAGCCTCCCCTGGCCTGAGCGACGACCTCGAAGCTCTTCAGGACGGCGGGGACTGAAGTGTGTTCGGTCTCGGAGCCCATCCCCAGCAGGGGGTCGGACGCCGGGGTGATTTGTAGGGAGAGCGGTTCCTGCCCCACGGGATCTTTGCCGTGGGCCGGGTTCCGCGAGATCGGTATGGAATCTAACATGGGTGTGACCCTTCGTTCCCACAGACGGCGCCAATTGTTACGAGGTGGAACTCGCGTACAATGAATTTGTATTAATGGGAACCAAGGGCACGGTGGTTATGTGGAGAAGGGGGTTTAGGTAGGCTGTTTAACAAGCAATTAGTGGGGTGAAGAAGTCGATCCCGTCGCCAGTGAAGGTCCCGGGTTTGGATCTCGCCGAATACAGCTGAATAAGGTTGAACAGCAGGGGGGTGACGCCGACTTGTGTTGATGGGCGAGCTCTCCTACAACACGAACAGCTCGTCAGAAGGGCAGGGTTGGGGTTCAACCCTTAGCCCCTCCGATGCCTAAGTCAGTGATAGGGCTTCAAATGGGGGGCTGGTCACGCCGGTCGGACTGACGGTGTGTCGACCGCGCGTGGCGAGCTATATGTGGGAGAACAAAGATATGGAAGACCTTTGCACTCGTGTGTGAATAATAGAATGAGAGAGAATTCTGCAGCCAACCCTCTTTCCGTAAGAGGTGAGGAAGTATTTATACCTGACGGATGATGACTAGGCGTGCTGAGCTGGCTCGGGTGTCGGCGGAAATTTGGACAAGGACGCCGGGATCAGGTGTCCCTGACCTGCCTCTGTCAGGTGGCGCAACGGCCAAGGGGTGCTTTTGTCGAGATGTCAGGGCCGAAAGCATTACCTGTCAGGCGGCTCTTCCGTCAGGGGGTGCTTTGTTAGATGGTCGGCTGACGTATGTGTCAGCCGTGTCCTTATCCCTAGGCTGTTTGTCTTTAGCGGCGGACTAAGGGGCGGGCGGCTGCGGTAGTCCGTCCCGGCCAGCGTTGGTGGTCCGCCCCGGCCGGCTGTGGTGGTCCGCCCCGGCCGGTTCGGGGAGCGCTGCAATGCGCGCCTGTCTCCTAGGTGCCCCGAATTTCGGGGGCCGCGTCCCCTTTGTGACAAGGTGACTTAATGGGGCATGTTAGCGGATCCGGGCGGGAGTCGGGCTTCTACGATCTTTAGGTCGTAACAGGTATTATTCACAAGCTCCCCCTTCAACAAATAATACCGACAACAAATCTGCAAAATCTTTTCTTTCTCCCCCTTTGTAATCACCAAAAGTGGATTAATGAAGCCACAAAAATATTCCATGCAAAAGTAAACCGTTATTAAATGTAGCGTGCATTTACATGAGTTTTCCAAAGAATAGACAATTCTTGCTCATAGAATTTCATAACCCGACTTCCCCACCTTTGTGTAAGTGTAATGATATAGACAATAAAGTACAAGATGAGATTCAATTTTAGAAAATCAACCAAATCAATCCACATTTTCCGATTTGCATGAATATCACTAGGATTGATTTTTCCCACCTCATCAAAGATGAGTTCAAGTTACCGAACCCCAAAACATGGCCTAAAAGGACTTTTAAATATGGGGTGGCATTGCTTGACGAGTTATATACACCAACGCTAATGATTACCCATTTAGCACAAGTTGGATACTCGTGGGTTGTGTTTTAGCCATGAAGTGTATCCATTTTTCATACGGAGCAAGTTTTTTTGTTATATTCTTTTGTGCTCAATTTTAATTCATGGCTAAACACATCATATCCCTTAGAAATTTCAGAAATTAATCATCACTACATTCACTTTCCATTATTCTTCAAAAGAATCTCCAAAAGCACTAAAAGGTCAAACATCGTGAAAGTGCAAATGTAGGTGTAGAAGTCAAGTTTGAAACTTATAGAGACATGTCATGGCTACTAAAAAGAATAACATCATGTTCATGTAGCTACAACAATAATGAATTGACTTCTACAAGGAATAGAATTGATCATTCATACAATATCACTCAAGAGATTCATAAGAGGATTCAATAAGCACAATTTTTTTTTGATTTTTGATTTTTCAATTTTTTTTGTTTTTTTTTCAGAAATTAAAACATTAAAAATCATCCATGCAAGCACACAAAGCAAAATAAATCAAGCACACACAACAATCTATGAAGGTATGCAATGAAATGCAAAGATGGATAGAAAATTATACCTTCTCGTCGCTTTTTGATGAAGGAGCTAAAAGAATGAAACATTGAATTTAACGCTCCTTGCCAAAACTCCATCACACCTACATGAAAGGTGTTAAGTGTGACCTTGGAATCCAACAAGGTCCACTAGTGTTAGCCAATATTGTTTTATGAACCCACACTTGTTTAAACTTGATGTTTGTGTTCCTAAATTTACAATAATATGAAGTGTGGCCTACACTATCACAAGTAAAGCACTTTGCATATAAGTTCTTTGCAATAGAAGGTGCATTGTGGAATTTCATGAATTTTGGCTTTTCGGCATTTTTCAAACCAAATCCAAGTCCTCTTCTATTATTTCCATATAATTGATTCTCTAAAATATTATCCAACGATTGTTTTCCCATAGAGAATTTCTTAATGGCCAATTCAAGATTAGAGACTTTGGATTTCAACAATTTATTTTCTTCCACAAGCAATGCGCATTTACTTATAAAAGCTCTCTTGTTTTCCTCTTCCTTCTTTTCAAATTCAACCATTTTTATTTTAAAATCATTATCCAACATGCAGAATTTATCATTAAGCTCTCTAATAACATAGTCTTTTTCAGTTTCGAGCTTAATCAAATCAAGTTTAAGCATGCTAATATTATTCATCAAGGAAGGGCAAGAGAGACAAGGTGCTTCATCATTAAAACTGGATTTTTCCTTTTTCAAAGTATCAATAGTAGAGTCACGAGCAACAATATCAATTTTGAGTTTTTCAATCTCTTTAGACATTTCATATTCAGATTGTTGCATTTCAAAGTTTTCATTTTGGTAGTCATCTATAGTGGATTCAAGCTCTACTATTTTATCTTGCATTTCTTTACAAAGAGTAAGGAGTTCAGTTTTACTACCAGAAATTACCTCATCGTGTATTCCCATCAATGCCATGCATGAATGGGCTTCGTGTTCCTCCTCCTCGCTCTCAGCTTCGCTATCCATGTCCCAAGTAAGCACCTTGGATTTTCCCTTTTCTTTAGCTACGTGAGCTGTCTCATGTGGGTAATCCCTCATTCGATGTCCTCTTTTCTTGCATTTAAAACAAGTCATTCTATTAGTAGTATTCTAATCATAATTTTGCTTAGAAGACTGAAAAAAGTTAGAGCGATTAAACCTGGGTGCCATTTCTGCTCTTCCTTGCTTGGTCTGGACAAACTTTCTGAAACTTCTGACCATTAGCGCTATGTCATCATCATCATCTTCACTTTCGTCAGCTTTCAGAGCAAGTGGCTTGGTAGCTTTTTCTTTTTCCTCAGGTTTCTCCCTTTTATCCATGTTTTGCAATTCAAGCTCGTGAGACATTAAATTACCTATCAAGTCCTCCACCCTCATCTGCGAAAGATCCTTTGCTTCTTGGATGGCAGTGACTTTAGGCCTGAAAGAGCTTGGCAGTGCTCTTAATATCTTTCTCACCTGCTCAAGGCTAGAATATGGCTTACCGAGTGAACTAGATTTGTAGACAATGTTGGTGAACCTCGCAAACATTTCTGATATCGTCTCTGATGGTAGCATGCGAAATCCCTCGTATTCCGTGCTCAGAAGTGCAAGTCTAGACTCCTTCACCTGTGACGTTCCCTCGTGCGTCACCTCCAAAGTATGCCATATTTCCTGCGCAGTTAAACAATGTGAGATGCGATTGAATTCAGATTTATCTAATGCACAAATGAGAGCATTCATAGCTTCAACATTAAGAGAATAAAGCTTCCAATCATTATCATCCCATTTATCATCAGGCTTAAGCATCTCAGTATTTTCAATTTTAATAACAGGTGATTTATAGCCTTTTTCAACAATTTGCCAAGCTCTATAATCAATAGAAATCAAGTAGATTCTCATACGATTTTTCCAATAAGCATAGTCTACTCCATTAAATCTAGGTGGTCGGGAAATAGACTGACCCTCAGCAAAAGCACTATCAATGTGGTCCATGGTCAAACTAGGCTAGATCTACTAAACTGGCTCTGATACCACTTGTTGGATCTAGATCGTAGCCTAGAGGGGGGTGAATAGGCTTATAAAAATAATTCGTGCAACCCACGAATAATCACACGCAGTTATAGCACAACCAGAGTAATTAAAATGCAGACACAGAGTACACAGTAGATTTACCCTGGTTCGGTCGTCCCAACGACCTACTCCAGCCCCCAAAGCAGAACTAGTATTGAATGGCGCAATAGGTACAAAACCACAAGTTAGAGCACGCTCAGAGCACCCTCTACGTCTCTACACTCGCCAGGCTCTCAGTACCCCACACACAGTGTTTTCTCTCACTATCAATTCAAGTAAAGCTTTCTACCAGCTAGTCCCAAACTAGCTGGGTCCCACTTGTCTAGTCCCAACTAGACAAGTCCCAAAATAGTCACACAAAAAATAGGTAAAGTTATCCCCTACGAGGATCTAACACAACAACACAAAATAATAATAAATAGAGTTTAGGAATCTCAGTTTGTGTAGCAGCGATGTCCTCGTCAATCAGCACGGGTCAGATCTCGTCTGACGTAGATGTAGATGTCTCCTCGTCGTGCAACACAAATTACGGCTTGGCTCTCCTCCTTGATGACTTGCGGCTTGTGCAATGGATAATGTTGCGGCTTTGTCTTTGCACAAGGGTGGATGGCACTTGATGTTGCGACACCAAACTACAAGCCTGCGGCTGAGAGGAGATCAACTAATTGGTAGTTTTTGGCAGCTCTCTGAGATTTGTTCTTTTCAAAATTCAGCAGCCCCTCAAGTCCCCATGTGATAGCATGTTGCTGGGTTGATGCTCTGATGATGTAGGGGTCTTCACGTGTAGATGGTGCAGAGCATTGGCTGCACAAAAAACAAAGAGTAATTAATTTGAATCAAAGCAAAAAAGACACCTCTTCACCAAAAAGGGCAGAACACAAAAGTTCGACAGAGGATGCTCTCAAAAATAAAAGATGAATTAGATTATGAAGTGCTCTTGCGAAATATCAGAGGGATGAACTAGTCAAAAATTTCGGTGGCCACGATATCCTTTTGCTTTTGCCTGCACACAACCAAAAATATATTAATCTTTAGCTTAAAAATGAAAGCACTTACCTCTCTTGCTTTGGCCAGGTCAAGAGTTCTGGAAAAAAAATCTTTCGGCCTCCCTTAATCAAAGCAACAAAATTTTGTTGCATGCGTAACCTTTTACGTGGGTTGCTTCTAAAAAGAAGTTTGTGCTGCTCTTGAAAAAATTCAAACAAAAAATTAGTGACCCTTCTTTGTTTAACAGGTTGAAGATGCACCTCTTGAGAATTTCAAAGGGAAAAAGAGCCTGTGCTTTTGATTATCAAAGAGGAAAAAAGAATTTCAAAGAGCCTGTTTTATTTCTTGTCCTGCAAACAAAAAGATAGTTAGTTTAACATTAAGTCAAAAAGTAGGTAGGAGAAAAAAACAAGTGCTCAGAATTATTTTTTTTTCTCCCTTCGTTCATTAATTGGACTTGGATCTTGCAGTCAACAATTGCAGCTCTAGCTTTTGACCGACAGTGTTTTCACATGGGCAAGCTTTGAACTAATTTGTAGGTTCTCTTTGTCAAACTTGCGGCTGAGAGAGATGGCTTCAAAAATTGCGGCCTGATGTGTCTCCTTTTATTTGCAGATATAGGTGAGGGCCTGCTCTTGATTTTGTGCGCCTGCACAAGGGAGAAAACCGTGCGCCTTCTTCCTTTTTTTGGCTTGACTCTTTAAAAAAAATTTCGGCTGTCCCCTAAAGAAATGCAAACAAAAGAAAAAACTTTGGACAACGAAATATGCAGGAAATAGCACCACAAAAATATGCTTCTCCAAAATAAAACCCCAAAGCTTTTGAAGATGCGGCTCTCAACTAATAATTATTTCTCCCGTGTGTTTTTGGCCGCACGCTTCTTCAACCCTAGAAGATGGGTTTTTATAGGGGAAAGATAGGGTGATGTGGTTACGGGGAATCCTATTTTGAATAGGAGATTAGAGATTTGGTTCTATCACTTTGCACCTCAAATAGGAAATTTGATTTGATCAAATTGGGATTTGATAGCAATTCAAATTGAATATGAAATTGAAATTAATCTCTAATTGATTTGACCACATCCCAAATAGATTCCATCTCTCTCCACATTGACCAAGTCAAATCTTCTTTGTGCACACACACTCCCTCTCTCCCAATATGCTATACGAATAGCAATTCCGCCAAAAGGTGAAAATAAATTGTTTCGCCAATCCTGAAACACACTAGCACACACATTAGTTATCACGTCACGTTTGTCATCATCAAACAAAGAGATCCTAGATCGTTGCGTCCAACAGTACTATCCCAGCATGTGCGCAGTGGCCTGCTTGTTCTGTTTCTCCTTTCTCTTTCTTTTCCTCTCTCATCACCCTCACTCTTCCGGATACTTGGAATAAAAAAGAAAATTTAAAGGCCAGGTATCCTGGGGAACGAGGTGTGACACTATTGTTGAATATTGGACTCCCCGGATTTGGTTTTGGATGATGAGCAAACATAAATAATTCATGAACTAACAATTTGTGAGCGCAGTATTGGAGATCGTCGCCAATTTCACGAGAATATTCAAAGCGACATCTCAACACTTCCAAAAGCTCGTATTCAAGCCTAAAGCTTCATTGAAGCTCTTGCAACGCTTTGGAAGTAATGAAGATTCAATCGAAGCTCTCAAAGACCGTTTATTAAGGTTTTATTTATAGTCTTTTAGTTTCGATTGATAGAATGTTAAGCCTTGAGTACATCTTACGTTTCTATCTTCATTTCGCTCATTTCGTAGCTCTAGGATTCTTGCACAAGTTCACTCTAACTTCCTCGAAGCGTCGCGCTTCGATTCGGACTTTGTTGTGCATGTTAGTTGGTACAAGAACAAGTACTGACCGACTAGATGGTGATCTAGTCGGTCGGCCACTGTTCTTGGACCGACTAGTTTCAGTCAGTTAATTCTTTGCTCTTTACTGTTTACAGTTAGTCGGTCTATGTTGACTCACCGACCGACTAGTTTGTGAACTAGTCGGTCAGTGATGCTTCTTTGACCGACTAGTTGAGACTGACTGTTCACTCTTAAGTTCTCCTAAGCTACTGTTTACCGTTAGTCGGTCTAAGAACGTTTGGTGACCGACTAGTTGACAATTTAGTCGGTCAACTTTTGTTCTTGGACCGACTAAGTCACTTTGCATTCAGACTAAGTTATTTTGCCTCTTAGTCGGTCTACGTTCATTGACTGACCGACTAGTTGTGAAACTAGTCGGTCAGAAAGTCTTCTTGGACCGACTAGATTTCTAGGTCTGAAATTCTATCTCTTCTCAGATCTACTCTTAGTCGGTCTACGTTGTTTGGCTGACCGACTAGTTGATGAACTAGTCGGTCAGTGATTGTTCTTTGACCGACTAATTCTCCCAGATTTCTATCCGTTGGTAAATGACCTAACTTATGTTTTTGGGTTCCTATAAATACGAACCTAGGTCATTTCCATCAGGGAAAGAGCTTCCATTCAGAGATTCATTGAGATCAAAAGAGAAAGCTATTCTCCCTCAAATCTAAAGCTCTCTCCCTCACAAGAAACCCATTCTCTCTCATTTCTAGATCTAGAGAGAAGCTTGTTCTTGGTGAGCTTTTCAAGCTATTGCTTGATCCAAGTCTCCAACTATTCCCTAGGCACCCATTGCTGCTCATTTCCTTGGTGCTAGGGCTTGGTGACTTCATCTTCCTCAAATCCTTCATTCCACCTATTGGGTAAGAAAAACTCAAGGTATAGGATTTTGTGGTAAGAGTATTTATTTCATTTAAACTCTTTTATATTGCTTATTGGCTCTCTCGGTTGTGAGAGAAGATTGTGATCCCGGGTTGTGGGATTCACTTTGCCATTGCATGTATGATTTGATCTTGTGAAGGTTTTTCACAAGATACTCATAGTGGAAATCTTGAGTTAGGGTTTCTAACTCAAGTATCCGGAGGGGATCTGGGTGGTTGGGACGTAGGATCACCGGGAACAAGTCGGGGAGACTTGGGTGGATCCGAACCCATTAACATCGTTTGTTAGCTTTGTTAATTTCATTGTTGTCATTCAATTTAAGCTTCCGCAAAATGATTTGGTAGTTGTGTGCAATTTAATTTGGAATTATACGCCTTATTATTTTAAAGTACTATTCACCCCCCCTCTAGTACTTGTGCAGTAGCTGGTAGGGCATTACATTTGGTATCAGAGCCAGATACTCAGCTATGTCTGCCAACGACAACAAGACTGTGCGTCCACCTTCCAACTATGACACCTTCAGGAACCGTGAAGGAGCATCTTCCGTGATGGAAGGAAATTCCTCTACAAGGCCTCCATTCTTCAACGGTACCAACTACGGGTACTGGAAGTGTCGGATGGAAACCTTCCTCCGAAGTGCATCTTTATGGAGAACTACAATGAAGGAGTATATTGAACCCGAAGAAGAAGATTTTGAGAAATGGACTACCGCGGAGGTCGCCGCGGAGGTAAGCAATGCCAAGGCAATGAACGCCTTGCAATGTGCATTGGAGCCCGAGGATTTCAATAAGATATGCACATGTAAGAGTGCATATCAAATTTGGAACTCCCTCCTCATTCTACATGAAGGGACGAGTAGGGTAAGAGACTCTAAACTCATAGTCGTAACCAAAGATTACGAAATGTTTCATATGCAACAGGGCGAGAAGATGAAAGAATATTACGCTCGTTTCGTTGACATAATAAACGAGTTAGAGGCCCTCGGCAAGATCTACACTCAAAAGGAGAAGTGCTTAAAGCTTATTGAAGGACTTCCCTCTTCTTGGGAAAAACGTACCTTCGCCATCGAGGAAGGTAATGACATGGACAAATATACTGTAGTTCAACTAATGGGTACTTTGATGTCATACGAGGTACGCAAAGATAGCAAGGTGAAGCTACAAGAAAAGATGAAGTCATATTTGAACCTAGATGCGCCTAAGAAAAAGGCGATTGCATTCAAGGCGGCTTCATCCACCTCTACCGATGATGAGAACTCGGAAGAAGAAATGGACATGGAATCCATTGCACTCATGGCAAAGAAGTTCAATCGCTTCTTCCGAAAGGGTAACTTCAAACAAAAATCTAAGTTTACTTCTACTAACGCCTCTCCACCTTTGTGCTTTAAATGCAATAAGCCAGGACACATCAAAGCGGATTGTCCTCAAAACAAGCAAAAGGAGAAGTGGAAGGCGCCAAAGTATGACAAGTCCAAGAAGTACACGAAAGGAAACAAGAAGGGACTTGTCGGAGCTACCTTCACCGACTCCGAGGATTCCTCAAGCGGAGAGTCGGATGATGAGCAAGTGGAGCAAGCACACATGTGCTTCATGGCAAGAGAGGAGCACGATCAAGGATCCTCCTCTTCCGATGATAGTGATGAAGAAAGCGATGAGGTAACGATGGATGATCTTAGGGATGCTAACACTCAACTATGGTCAAAATACACTAAGTTAGTAAATAGATATACTAAGGTAAAAGATGACCTAGCTAGCATTCAAACATCGCCTAAGACTATCATCACCAACAACAACACCGTTGTTGAAGAGTTAAGAAATGAGATTGTGAATCTCAAATCTAAACTTGAACATGCTAGCATTGAGGATGCGGAAGAACATGAGATAGCGGATTTAACTTCTCAAAACTCGACTTTGAGTATTGAGAACGAGAATCTTAAATCTCGTGTTTATGTGCTCACTTCGCAAATATCCACTTTGGATACTTCTTTGCGTTCTCTCAAAGAGAAATATGAGAACACATTGGGCCGAATCAACGAATTCAACAAAGGTAAGGGCCATTTGGATAATATCCTAAAAGACTTACTTCCGGCCAAACACCACATTGGCTTGGGGTATATGATGGGAAATTCATCCAAGTCGGTCACTACTTTTGTTAGGCCAACTTCCGAAGCCTCAACGAGTGGGAGCAAACACTCTATTGGAAGTTCATCTTCCAATGGTGCTTCCACCTCGTCCACACCCTCTTTCGGAAAGAAACCCACTTTGGGTGGACCTCCAAAGAAGGGGCATGCTTACATGTACACTAATACCATGCCACGTAGGAACACACGTCCTACTCCACCGGCTCACACATATGATGATTTTTATGCAACACATTCTCGGGCACGTGCACACCAAGTGAGACACCCTCACGTACGTGTTTCCACACATGCATATGTACACCCACCTCATCATATGAATAATTCTCGTCGTGCACCATTCCATCATGTCCCGTATGCCTATCCACAACATGCATCACGTAGAAATCAACGTAGCATGCACGCACCCAATAGGATGATGGCTCCCAAAATTTTCACTATTTGGAGCCCAAAGGACACAAGCATGGACGAAAAACAAATGTATATGAATGCTTATTTTTCGGATGTTGTGCATAGTAAGAATTATGTGGGGAAGTCTAAGTCCACTTGGACTTGGCTTCCAAAGGTCTAATCCCTTGGACCCAATGACCTTGGGTACCATGATATGAAATTGTCTATCTTTAGGTACTCAAGGAAAAGAAAAAGGGAAGGAGCAACAAATTTAAATTTAGCTCCAAAGGGAATTGGATACTCGATAGCGGGTGCTCCAAACACATGACGGGTGACGCTCGTTTGCTCTCCGGAGTGGTTCCCATTGCGAATGGAAACCGCGTCGTATTTGGAGGCAACGAAAGCGGAACCATCATAGGTGTTGGTAAAGTCGGTAACCCTTCTAAACCATTAATTAGTGATGTTTATCTTGTTAGTGGTTTAAATCATAATCTTATTTCAATAAGCCAACTTTGTGACAAAGGTTACAAAGTTAGCTTTGCGAAAGGATTGTGTCATATTTTAAGAAAGGATAATGAAAAATTATTATTTTCCGGAACTCGTCGTAAAGACATTTATATTTTGGATCTTCCTAAGTCATATGAACAATGTCTCGTTGCCAACACAAGTGAACAACACTTATGGCATCGACGCTTTGGACATGTGAACTTTGGAACACTATATAAGCTTTCAAAATTGAATTCTATTAAAGGTTTTTCGAAGCTTGTTTTTGAAAAGAAAAGTTTTTGTGATTGTTGTCAACGTGGCAAGCTTCCTAAATCTTCATTTAAACCTAAGAAAAGCATCTCTACTAAACGGCCACTAGAGCTATTACATCTAGATTTATTTGGGCCAACTAGAGTAGCTTCCTTAGGAAATGCAAGGTATGGACTTGTCATCGTAGATGACTATTCAAGATTTACTTGGGTATTTTCATTGTGTAATAAAAATGAAGCTTTTGAAAACTTCACAATTTTTGTTAAGAAAGTACAAAATCTCTTAGGAACCACCATTGTCACTATTCGTAGTGATCATGGAGGTGAATTTGAGAATGAGTCTTTTGAGACATTTTGTGATGAAGTTGGTATTACTCACACCTTCTCTTTCCCTCGTGCACCTCCTCAAAATGGTGTAGTTGAGAGAAAGAATAGGACGCTAGTGGAGTGTGCTCGCACTATGCTTGATGATAGCCAACTTGGTCATCAATTTTGGGCGGAAGCGGTACACACCGCTTGCTATGTGTTTAATAGAATACTTTTGAGGCCCGGCACTAAACAAACTTGTTATGAATTGTTGTTTGGTAGGTTGCCTCAAGTTAAACATTTTCGAGTTTTTGGTTCGAAATGTTTTATTAAGAACACATATGGTAGTTTGGACAAATTCGATCCAAGATCCGATGAGGGGATTTTTGTTGGATATTCTTCGCGTAGCAAAGCCTACCGGATATTCAACAAACGAACCTCAACGATCGAGGAGTCGCTTCATGTCTCATTTAATGAAGGATTTGTTCCAACTAGAATTTCAAATGAAAATGATTCTATGGATGTTTTATGTGATTCACTTGATAATTCTAAGTCTAATGATTCTATTGATTCTATTGAGACTAACCCAACTAACGAAGTTGTTGAGAATGTTCCTAGTGATCAAGGTATTCCCAAACGGCTTCATACCGTTCGTGACCATCCTCATGAGCAAGTCATTGGCAATATCCATGATAGTGTCAAGACGAGATCGCAAGTGAACTACTTCGCTCATTGTGCCTTTGCCTCCTCGATAGAGCCAAAGAATATTAATGAAGCATGCGAAGATAGCGCTTGGATCTTAGCCATGGAGGAGGAGCTCATTCAATTCGAGAGAAATGAAGTTTGGGAGCTTGTTCCATTGCCATCGAAGAACCACACCGTCATAGGGACAAAGTGGATCTTCAAGAACAAAACCGACGAAAACCAAGTCGTCGTCCGGAACAAAGCTCGGTTAGTTGCTCAAGGCTATCGACAAGAGGAAGGTATTGATTTCGAAGAATCCTTCGCTCCGGTAGCTAGACTAGAATCAATTAGATTATTATTGTCTTTTGCATGCCATAAGGATTTTAAATTATTTCAAATGGATGTTAAAAGTGCATTTTTAAACGGAGATGTTGTTGAGGAAGTTTACGTTTCTCAACCTCCGGGCTTCATAAATGAAAAATTTCCAAATCATGTTTTTAAACTAAAGAAAGCGCTTTACGGCTTAAGACAAGCTCCTCGAGCTTGGTATGATCGCCTAAAGAATTTTCTTTTGGATTTGAATTTTAAAATGGGAGAAGCCGATTCTACACTTTTTGTTAAGCATGCGAATAATGATATAATTTTAGTTCAAATATATGTTGATGATATCATTTTCGGTGCGACTAACTTTGCTCTTTGCGAAGAGTTTTCTAATGTTATGAAGGAACAATTTGAGATGAGCCACATGGGTGAGCTCAAGTATTTCTTAGGTCTCCAAATTCGCCAAATGAATGATGCAATCTTCATCCACCAAACGAAGTATACGGTGGAGTTGCTAAAGCGATTTGGAATGGAGAGTGCTTCCGGGAAAAAGACTCCAATGAGCACGACTACGCATCTTGATAAAGATACGGGCGGAAAAGATGTAGACATTCGTCTATATCGAGGTATGATAGGTAGCTTACTTTATCTTACCGCGAGTAGGCCCGATATTATGTTCGCCGTATGCGTATGTGCTCGTTATCAATCTCAACCTAAGGAATCTCACTTAGTAGCGGTAAAGCGTATTTTTCGCTATCTAAGTTACACTTCAGATTTTGGATTACTTTATCCGAAATCTAGCACATATGAGTTAATCTCATATAGTGATGCCGATTATGCGGGATGCAAATCCGACAGGAAAAGTACTAGTGGCACTTGCCATTTTATAGGAAATTCTCTTGTCTCTTGGTTTTCCAAGAAGCAAAATTCCGTATCACTTTCAACCACCGAGGCGGAATATATTGCCGCCGGTGCCGCGTGTGCTCAAGTTCTTTGGATGAGACACACACTTAAAGACTTTGGTATAAATTGTGATACTTGCCCTATCATGGTTGACAACCAAAGTGCAATATGTCTTTCCAAGAACCCGGTACATCATTCCCGTTCGAAACATATAGATGTCCGACACCACTTTTTAGATGATCATGTTGCTAAAAAGGACATCATTCTAGTGTACGTTGAAACCCAAAAGCAAATCGCCGATATTTTCACGAAACCCCTAAAGGAGGACTCCTTTGTGCGGTTGCGTCGAGAATTGGGGATTATGGGTGAATTCGAGATATAGGATTCATGTTTCATTCAATAATTTTGCATGCTATTATTTTTGGCAATATCTCATTCATGCTAGAATTATTGGATTTTTCGGGAATTTTATGTGATATCTTGATTTTTCGTTCGATTTGTGCGTAATCGTCAAATTTCTGTTTTTCGATGATTAATGGGGTAGTTTAGATGTTTATTGAGAGTTTTGAGATTTATCGTCCAAGCGTATTATGGAGAGAACTTGATTTTCTAGTTTTTGACTCTTTAGTCGGTTCATGTTCAGTGACCGACCGACTAGATTGAGATCTAGTCGGTCAGTAAATGAACGCAGACCGACTAAATCTTGTCAGTAATTCTTGGATTCAGCCACTGTTTGCAACTAGTCGGTTCAAGCTCATTGACCGACCGACTAGATCGTGATCTAGTCGGTCAGTGCTTGAACTGTGACCGACTAGTTGTGCCAGGGGCTGTTTGGTCATTTGAGAAATCGACCGACTTAAACTCAGTTTAGTCGATCGATTTTCATTCTAATCGATCGAAATCTCTTCTCTCTCCGCTCAAAACCCCGACCTCCCTCGAGACCCTTCGTCTTCCGGCCACTTTCCGACCATTCCCGCCGTCGCCGTCCGCCGATCTTCGACCTAGGGTATCTCCTCTTCCTCCCTCTCCTATCTAGGGTTCGGTTTCAGCTCTAGGGTTAGGTTGTTCAGTTGATTTCATCTCCTAGGGTTTCGATTAGGGTTTTTCTAATTCCGATTTAGGGTTTCTTCATTTCCGATTGATTGTGTCGTGTTGTGCCGAGATTATGGCCCGAACACGTATCCCGATCACTCCCTCTAGCCCCTCTCCGATGACCATTGATCCAATCTCTTCGGATCCCGAGCATCCAACCCCTCCGAAGCGTAGAGCCAAGACCACCCATCCTTCGTCGTCTTCGCCTCCTCTCAAGAAGAAGAGGACGACGACCGCTAAACCTAGAGGTCAACCGAAACCCAAACCCAAGCCTAAGCCAAAGGCCAAAATTCTTGCTTCTCAATCTTCGTTCCATACTCCTTCCGATTCCGATACGGAGTATAACCCCGAGACCGAGACTCATAGGGAACCCACTCCTCCTATTCATCCCGAGTCTAGCACCCACCCTCGTACGTCTACCCGTAAGCCTAAGGGAAAGGGTCCGATGCCGGTGGGCGGTGTCGATATTTCGTTATGTCGCAATGACCCTTTGTGTCTCGCGGCGTATAACCGTATCGAACATTGCCCTCTGCTTCTGGAGCATTTCGTCCAGTTTAGCGACTTTATAGGGTTAGCTGATCTTCTGTCGTCGTCGGGTCTTCTCGATTACCTTCGATATGACCCGAAGGCGAATCCTCACCCCTACCCTAGATTAGTGAAGCTTTTCTATGCGAATATGATCCGGGGTCAGTACGATCAGACCCACTCTGTTGAGACGACCGTTTTGGGGACTCCTATAGTCCTCACTGCGGAAATCTTAGGAGAGATTTTGGGTATCTCTTCGTCTGGCCTTCTTCCTTCTGATATCTCGGTAGATGATATTTCTTCTCTTGATCAGACCATCCTCTCTCAGATTTTCCATCAGATTCCTCCTGCCATGATTGGCGTGCCATCTAAATCATTCAAGCCAAATGCATGGGTCCTCAATCTGATTCTGAAGTCGTGCTTGCTTCCCAAGTACGGCTCCTCATCTCTCCCGTCCCAGCCATTTTTGAAGCTTATCTATGCGATCTTCATGGGGAGCTCGATTAATTGGGCTCGAATTATACTCGATAAGATTGACTCTTTCGAGTGTATTCGAAAGTCCAATAAATCGGCTCATATCCCATTTCCTTGCATGTTGACCCTCGTTTTTCGCCATTTTCGTGTCACGTTGCCTCGTGACGATGAGCGTCCCCTTGGTCCTCCCCTGAATGCGACGGCCGTCAAGAAATCTCTTGCGGCGCTTCGTCACGTTCAGAGGACGACACCTTCAGCGTCTGTCCCTGCCTCTGCCAGTGCCTCTGCTACTCCCGTTGCCACCCTTGATGACGTCGTCCGGATACTTCTTCGTCACGAGTCCCGCTTGGCTCATACCGAGGAGGTAGTTTGCCGTATGGCTCGTCAGATGGGTGTTGAGCTTCCTCCTTCCGTGTCTGAGGGCGAGGAGTTGGATGAGATGGATGAGGAGGACGTTGAGGAGATTTGTCGTACTTCGACTCGTGCCCCCGAGGGCACTTCTACTGGTACTGCTGCTGCTGTTGCTGCCACTTCTGCTGGTGTCCCCGAGAGCACACCTGTTGCCACCACTCCTGCGATGGATACTCCGACTGGTGCTCCCGAGGCCACTACTGTTGCTGCTTCTGTCGAGACCTCTGCTGCTGTTGAGATTCCCGTTGCTGAGCATGTTGCTGAGATCTCCACTCCTGCCCCGACGATTCCATCTGTTGAGACACCTCTACTCCCTGCAGATCCTGAGTCCACTCCGTCGACTGGACCCACGGACGCTGCAGATCCAGCCTCCTCCTCGTGATCGTTGTTCCGAGGACTCTCCATATACGTTTTGGATGATATATCTTAGTGAGAGTGTTTTGGGTTAGGTTGGGGCTTGAGAGATGTTTTGATGTATCTTTGTGATTTCTGGATGTCGGAGTTGGATATGATGTTATGATGTTGTTTTGATATACTTTGATGATGTCAATGATGTTGATGTATTTCTTTTTGATGATATGTAGCGCTTGATATGATGTATCTCATATATTCGATGTGATATCTTTTTGGATGTACTCATATTGTCTATATATATATATATGTTCATCATCATTCTCTTTGTCATTTATTCGTTAAATGCATTTGAATTGTGAATTCGTTGCTCGACGATTAAAAACTTGGTTAAATAGATTATATTTCTATATTCATATAGAATTGTTTTTCATGCACAAATTTACCCAAGAAATATTGAATATTGGAGAGTATGTTTCATTATTCAATAAATACCAAATTTTATTTTTGATGATTTTGATTATCGTCGATTTTTATTGATAATGGAAAATTTGGCACAACTTATTTTGATTTCCACACTTTTCCCTTGGTGTCAAGTTGGTCCGTTGTCTTTATCTACGACTCCCAGTGTTGGATTTTACATTTCCTATTTGTTGTCGTTGTATGCCCCCCATTTTTGGGATAATGCCAAAGGGGGAGAGATAATGATAATAAATAGCGCAAATGAAAATTTAACTCAATTTCCAAGAATCTAGTTTGATATGCTAGATTCAGGGGGAGTTAAGATACATATAAGGATTTTCAAAATCCGATATTTCAAAAATCAATTCACTTTATTTATCTTACTCGTCTGCTTGATGCAATTCATTTATATTCATTTTGGAATTAACGTGTCATCAATGCAGGGGGAGTAAGTATTTTACATTTGAATTATTATCTTTGATTATTATTTATGTTGGTTTGTCATCACCAAAAAGGGGGAGAATGTTGAATATTGGACTCCCCGGATTTGGTTTTGGATGATGAGCAAACATAAATAATTCATGAACTAACAATTTGTGAGCGCAGTATTGGAGATCGTCGCCAATTTCACGAGAATATTCAAAGCGACATCTCAACACTTCCAAAAGCTCGTATTCAAGCCTAAAGCTTCGTTGAAGCTCTTGCAACGCTTTGGAAGTAATGAAGATTCAATCGAAGCTCTCAAAGGCCGTTTATTAAGGTTTTATTTATAGTCTTTTAGTTTCGATTGATAGAATGTTAAGCCTTGAGTACATCTTACGTTTCTATCTTCATTTCGCTCATTTCGTAGCTCTAGGATTCTTGCACAAGTTCACTCTAACTTCCTCGAAGCGTCGCGCTTCGATTCGGACTTTGTTGTGCATGTTAGTTGGTACAAGAACAAGTACTGACCGACTAGATGGTGATCTAGTCGGTCGGCCACTGTTCTTGGACGGACTAGTTTCAGTCAGTTAATTCTTTGCTCTTTACTGTTTACAGTTAGTCGGTCTATGTTGACTCACCGACCGACTAGTTTGTGAACTAGTCGGTCAGTGATGATTCTTTGACCGACTAGTTGAGACTGACTGTTCACTCTTAAGTTCTCCTAAGCTACTGTTTACCGTTAGTCGGTCTAAGAACGTTTGGTGACCGACTAGTTGACAATTTAGTCGGTCAACTTTTGTTCTTGGACCGACTAAGTCACTTTGCATTCAGACTAAGTTATTTTGCCTCTTAGTCGGTCTACGTTCATTGACTGACCGACTAGTTGTGAAACTAGTCGGTCAGAAAGTCTTCTTGGACCGACTAGATTTCTAGGCAGTGTTCTAAAAATCGGCCTGGGCGGCCGCCTAGGCGGCGCCTAGGCGCTGTGCGGCCAGTAAACGCCCCGATTAAGCCCAAATCGGTCAATCTGGGCGTTTTTGGGACTAATCGGCCGCCTAAGCGCTCTGGGCGGTGGCTGGGCGCTCTGGGCGGTGGCTGGGCGCGTTGGGCGGTTTCTAGGCGCTGTGCTTTTCAAAATTTAAAAATTTTTAACACCCGAAGTGATTTGAAACCGTTACGCAACCCGAAGAGATTTGAAACAGTACCCGAAGTCGCCCTCTCAGAGGCGCTCTCGAAAGTCGAAGTAAATTAATTATTAAATAATAAATACTTAAATAGTTAAACTCTTAACCTTATCTATCTGCCCTCGGAGCCGCTCCCAATTCCCCCCCTCTCTCTCCCCCCGTCACACGGCGTCGACGGACCTTGCCCCATCTGCGTTCTCTGCCCTCTCGAAGCCGCTCCCAATTCCCCCCCTCTCTCTCTCTCCCCGTCACACGGCGTCGACGGTCGAGTCTCTCTCTCCCCGTCACACGGCGTCGACGGTCGAGTCGTCGACCCAGCCCTAGGCGACTGCCTGAAGCTAGCCTCCCCGTCGCTGAATCCTGAAGCTAGCCTCCCCGGCGTCCACTTCTTCAACCCTTTCCTCGGCTACTGCCTCGTCGGCGTCCTCTCCACCCGCATCTGCTCCCTCGACGGCTCGACGTCAAGATCGAGGCCAAGACAGGTAGTTTCCCCACCCCGAAACCCTATGTCTGAAGATTTCGAGTTCACCACCGTCATGAAGAGTCCTCTTCGTGCTCGAATTCTACCAAGAAGCGACGAGTAGAGGAATCGTCGAAATCTCCGGCGAAAATATCAGCGCCGTTTCACATCAGATCCAGTGAAATGTTGTGTGTATGGACATGAGATGTTTTCCCAGAGAAATTAAGTTGGGGGAATTGCTGTGCGTGAACACCTTTTTACTCGGTTCACACAGATCGCTTAATCATTAGCTCGATTCACGGACCTCAAAATTTGTAAATTGCTCGGTTTACAGACCCATTTCCGAAAAAACCGTTAATTCTCGGCTCCCCACCATCTCAGGCTTCAGCTCCCTCCCGTCTCAATTCACATGCCACTAGATTAGGAGATTAGGGGATAGATAATTAGGATATTAAGATATGAAGAATGGAGAATGGATACAGATGTCCAATATTACTTGAATTTGAATAATATTTAACATGTCAATTTCTTAATTTTTATTTAAAAATGCATGTCAAATGCTTATGCAATTGTTCAGAAGATAGAAATATTTTTAGTTGAAAAAACAAAAAACTCGTTGGCTTTTGGTGTCAGTTACTATTGTCAACCTCCTCCTATCCATCTAATTCTCTTCAATCTGGTAACTTTAGCGTTAAGGCATGCTGAGATAGTATGAAAATGTCTTATATATACAAGCTTTATCATGTTTTCATTGTTATATTTACTTTATTCTTATCTCCTTGAAGATAGATCAGAATCAAAGTTTAGAATCATATACAGAAGATGGCTCTGTTGACTTTTATGGAAATCCAGTATTGAAGAATCACACAGGCAATTGGAGGGCATGCTTATTCATTGAATCATTTTAGGTATCTACAAAAACTTATGGCAAGCTAAACTTCGTTTTCCCTATGTCAAACAATCAATCTGCTTGTTATTCTTTGAAATATGCACCAATGTGCAGGAACAGAGTGTTGTGAACGCATGGCATATTTTGGAATAGCAACAAATCTTGTTACTTATCTCACAACAAAGTTACACCAAGGAAATGTAGAAGCTGCAAGAAATGTCACAAGTTGGGTAGGAACTTGTTACCTCACCCCTCTTATTGGAGCAGTTATAGCAGATACATATTGGGGAAGGTATTGGACGATTGCAGTTTTCTCAACAGTTTACTTCATTGTAAGTAATGTTTAGCTCTGTTCACATCTTCCCATGTTAGCTAATTATTCTGTGGTTTGAATTTTTCATGATTTTAAGCTTGGCTATTTCATTGATTGTACATTGTTACTTGTAGTGTGCAATTGTGATAATGGCGGGTACTTGTTCTTCCACCGCATCTAATGCAATGTCGGATATATCTAGTTTGAAGCGGGATTCAAATGATATAGGATGGGAATACGGGGAATTGACGCACCCTACCCTCAAAGATAAATTGAAGTGCAAGTTGTGTGGCAAGATAATTAGCGGTGGAATTAATCGGATGAAGCAACATATTGCCGGTATCAAGGGTAATGTCACGGCATGTACAAAATCTACCGAAGAAGATAAAGTCAAATGCATGAAGGCTGTTGAAGAGGGAAGGGAGAGGAAGAAACAAAAGTCTAGACATGAAAACAAAATGAGACAAGAAGTTATTATTAAAGATGATGAAGAAAATGAAATGAGTCAAGGGACAAGAGAAAAGCCACACATGCTCGGGCCTATAGATCGTTTTGCATCCGCTATTGATCCGGAGTCTACATTGAATGGAAGTAGGAAGATGAGACAACAAAATATAAGTGATGCACTTTTCAAGGAAAGAACTCATAATGTGCATCAATATTTGGCAAGATGGGTGTATGAAGCCGGGATTCCTTTTCATGTTATTGATAATGATAGCTTCAAGAGATTTGTAGAAGCGGTTGGACAATTTGGCCCGGGTTACCGACCTCCGAGCCAATATCAATTGAGGGAGCCATTATTGAAGGAAGAGGTTGAGAGGACTAAAATTTTGATGAAGAAGCAAGAAGAAGAGTGGACTTTGAATGGTTGCTCTATTATGACCGATGCTTGGAGCGACCGAAAAAGAAGAAGTATCATGAACTTGTGTGTTAATTGCAAGGAAGGTACGACTTTTCTTACCTCTAAAGAAGCATCAAATGAATCACATACCGGTGCATATATATTTGAGTATGTGGACAAATGCATCGAAGAAATTGGGGAACAAAATGTAGTTCAAGTGGTGACGGATAATGCTTCAAATAATATGGCGGCGGGAGAGTTGATGAAGATCAAGAGACCAAATATCTTTTGGACATCATGTGCAACTCACACTTTGAATCTTATGCTTCAAGGAATTGGTAACCTACCTAAGTTTAAAGGAGTGATTGAGAAGGCAAAGAGCTTTACCATCTACATTTATGCGCATCACAAGACTTTGGCTTTGTTGAGAAAGTTTACAAAGAAAAGAGATATAGTGAGACCGGGAGTTACAAGATTTGCAACCGCTTTTCTCACTTTGCAAAGTTTGATGGAGAAGAAGAAAGAGTTACTAGCTATGATCACTAGTGATGAGTGGAATGAAACTAAACATGCAAAGAGTGTAAAGGGGAAGGCGGCGGCGGCTATTGCACATAGTGCCGCTTTTTGGAGAGGGGTAAGTCTTTGTTTGAAGGTGTTTGCCCCGTTAGTGAAGGTGCTTCGTATTGTTGATGGAGATAGGAAGCCGACAATGGGCTTTGTGTATGGAGAGCTACTTAGAGCCAAAGAGGAGATTAAAAAGGTATACAATGATCAAGAAGCTTATTATCGGTCAATCATTGACATTGTTGAAGCAAAAGCTCGTGATCGACTTGATTGTCCATTGCATCTAGCTTCCTACCTTTTAAACCCTTATTACTCATTTGACAACCCAAGCATCATAAATGATGAAGTGATTATGGATGGGTTTATTACTTGTGTTGAGGCGATATTCCCCAAAGACATCCAAACTCATAGTTTGGTGATAAATGTAGAATTGCACAAGTTCTACAAGAGAGAAGGCATGTTTGGAAAAGCTATAGCTAAGGAGGGATGCAAACACAATAATGAGGCATATGATCCAGGTAAGTACAATATAAATTTTTTATTTTATGGTAAATTACTAAAATTAGTAACTAGTTTTTGTTGATCTATAATTGTTATTTTTCTTATTCTTTTGTTTATAACTTATTAACTTTTCTATAGTTGCATGGTGGAATGTTTATGGAAATGGTGTGCCAAACTTACAAAGAATGGCTAAAAGGATACTTTCATTGACTACAAGTTCGTCCGGTTGTGAGAGAAATTGGAGCACTTTTGAGGGGGTAAGTACTTATATAGTTCATTTATTTCATTTCAAATTTTAACATCGAGTTACCAACTTATCAAATAATACTCTTTTTTCCTTTAATGTAGATCCATACAAAGAAAAGGAATAGACTTGATACAACACGGCTGAACAATTTGGTCTATGTCCAATTCAATGCTAAGATTATCAACAAGAAGAGAAGAGAGAAGGAGAAGAATGTAGATGTACTACTTGCTAGTGAAGCTACCATGGCACAAGGATGGATTGTTGATGGTGGTGATGATGAAGATGTTGATTTGGATCTTACTAGTGAAATGGTTGGAGATGGATTGGGAGAAGATTGTGGCTTAGAGCGTAGGAGAAGCTCTAGAATTCAAGAAATTAGAGAACTTCATGAGGATGATTTTGTATCGGATGAGGAGGATGTAGAAGAGATGAATTATGAATTTGAGACCGATACCGAGGAAGTGCTAGAGCAATATGGAGAAGAAGAATTTGAGATGTAATGTTACTATGTTAGTTAACTCTATGGATGGTTTAGTATGTAATGGATTATGGTTGGTTTAGATATAATAGACTAATGGTTGTATTATTGCAATATTGTGTAATGGACTAATAGCTGTTTTAGACTTTTTTTATATAATGAACTCATTATTATAATAATTTATATTATAAAAAAATAAATATATTATATAAAAATAAATAAAATAATTAAAAAATGCAAATCCGCCTAGGCCGATTAATCCCCGATTAATCTCCGATTAATGCTCTGGGCGCTAGGCGCTAGCAATCCGAACGCCTAGCGCCTAGCGTTTTTTACAACCTTGTTTCTAGGTCTGAAATTCTATCTCTTCTCAGATCTACTCTTAGTCGGTCTACGTTGTTTGGCTGACCGACTAGTTGATGAACTAGTCGGTCAGTGATTGTTCTTTGACCGACTAATTCTCCCAGATTTCTATCCATTGGTAAATGACCTAACTTATGTTTCTGGGTTCCTATAAATACGAACCTAGGTCATTTCCATCAGGGAAAGAGCTTCCATTCAGAGATTCATTGAGATCAAAAGAGATAGCTATTCTCCTTCAAATCTAAAGCTCTCTCCCTCACAAGAAACCCATTCTCTCTCATTTCTAGATCTAGAGAGAAGCTTGTTCTTGATGAGCTTTTCAAGCTATTGCTTGATCCAAGTCTTCAACTATTCCCTAGGCACCCATTGCTGCTCATTTCCTTGGTGCTAGGGCTTGGTGACTTCATCTTCCTCAAATCCTTCATTCCACCTATTGGGTAAGAAAAACTCAAGGTATAGGATTTTGTGGTAAGAGTATTTATTTCATTTAAACTCTTTTATATTGCTTATTGGCTCTCTCGGTTGTGAGAGAAGATTGTGATCCCGGGTTGTGGGATTCACTTTGCCATTGCATGTATGATTTGATCTTGTGAAGGTTTTTCACAAGATACTCATAGTGGAAATCTTGAGTTAGGGTTTCTAACTCAAGTATCCGGAGGGGATCCGGGTGGTTGGGACGTAGGATCACCGGGAACAAGTCGGGGAGACTTGGGTGGATCCGAACCCATTAACATCGTTTGTTAGCTTTGTTAATTTCATTGTTGTCATTCAATTTAAGCTTCCGCAATTTGATTTGGTAGTTGTGTGCAATTTAATTTGGAATTATACGCCTTATTATTTTAAAGTACTATTCACCCCCCCCCCTCTAGTACTTGTGCAGTAGCTGGTAGGGCATTACAACTATCTCATTTGAGAGTGTTTGGATGTGCTAATATATGTCCCCATATCATCACGTCTTGATAACTGTGAATTTGATGAGCAAATTCTCATTATAATAGGCATGCAGTCTAAAGAAGCCTGAAGCTTCTGAGACCATATCATGGGATACAAAAGTCCTAATCTCGTTATGATCCGCATACTATTTCTGTGTGAAGATGAGATACGGAAGATTCTTCACATTCAGACTAAAGTACATAAATTGGCAGATAAATTCACGGACAACCATAAGATTGTTCGTTCACACGTCCTTGCTGCCAACACGCCAGCTAGGATTGACATCCCCATAGATGGATGCAATCCACGGCAGCAGAATTGGCTATACCTCAATTGAAAAGAGGACGCCCGCCAGGTTCAAAAGATAAAGTTCCTCGAAAGAGGAAGATTCCTGGAGATATTAACATTATCCCTCCACAGGATGCTGAGCTCAGACCAGTGACCTCTCCCCTCCTGATTTTCCCTGCAGAGGAAATAATAGGAGAAACATCATTATATTACGTACGTACTAGAGAGTGTTGGATCTGGATCTAAGCCTAGAGGGGGGGGGGGGTGAATAGGCTTATATAAATTCTCGTGCAACCCACGAGAAATCACACGCAGTTATAGCCACAGGCAGGGTAAGCAATAATCAACCACAGATACACAACAGATTTTACCCTGGTTCGGTCGCACCCACGACCTACATCCAGCCCCAAAAGCACTACTAGATTATTAAAGTTAACTGGTACAACCTGTAGCTAGGGCACCAACCCTACACTCACCTGGCCCTCAGTACATGCACTCACTAAAGTGCCCAAACAATAACAATACTAGTAAAGCCTCTCTCTCTTGGCTAGTCCCAACTAGCCAAGTCCCCAAACAAATAATAAAATAGTTCTACAAAGATCACAACACCAAATCACAAATATAATAGAGTAGAGTTTAGAATCGCTCAGTTGTGATGGCGTTGGTGTCTCTGTCGTTCAACGCAAGGTCAGATCAATCTGACAAGTAGTAGTCCCCCGTCTCGAGTCTCCAATGGCCTTGTATGATGCACAGAACAATTTGGCCTCTGCTGGAAAAACGATTCGCACTGCCTTCACACAAAAATGCCGTCTCCCCCAAAATTTGATTGACACTTGGAAATTGAGAGATGCGGCCTGGATATTTTTATGAGGTGCTCTTCTGATAATTTTTGGGAGATGAGAATTCGGCAGAAGGTACTCAAAGATTTTTCAAAGGGTATTTTTAATGAATGGCTCTCCTACACAAGAAAACATTGCGGCTCCCCTCTGAAAAAAATGCAAACAAAAATAAAATCCCCAAGAAGTCTATGCGGCTCCCCTATTTGATTGGATACAGATGCTCTCAAAAAAAGTTACAGCAAAAATAAATTCCCTGAAACAATGCAGCCTGATTCTATTGAAGTTGCAATGGAGAGTTCGGATCTTGGGAAATTGTTGTGAATGGCTCTTTTTGAATTTTCTAAAGATCAAAACAAAGTGCTCTCAAAAGAAATCACAATGAAGAAGCCACCTCCTGTAAACATTCGGCCTGCAGCTTGTAAAAGAAAATGATGGTGAGTTGAAAAAAAAGGATGCGGCCTGTTGATCATCCAGAACGAAGAAAGGGGCAGCTCTTTAAAAAAAGATTAAGTGCTCTCCTATTTGAAAAACTGACGGCTGGCAACCTAGGGTTCTAGGGTTGTGTGTGTGTGTGTGGGCTTTTTGAATTCGGCCTGCAAGTGACAATATGAAGTGTTGTTGTTTTTTTAAATAAAACTTTTTGGCTGTTGAAGAAACGAGGCTTGGGATTTTGTTTTACAAGAAAACACTCAAAGTTGCGGCCCAAGTAATTATTTGTCTTTTGATTACAAACTGTGAATAGGCAAAGACCAGTGCATATTCTTTTTAAACAAAAATGTGATGATGATGCCTTTTAATAAAAAATGTGGATTTTGTGGACAAGACCATCAAAGACAATCTGAAAATATTTGTATTCGTACCTTTCATTTCATTATATGGTAGATATGGGCTCTAGTAGATATGAACCAAACCAAGTAGAGTATCCCCTTCTTTCCATCATATGGGCCACATCACACAATGAGTCTCTCCAAGATTTGTCTTTCCTGAAACACTTAACACACACGTTAAAAGCGTTCACACACGTTTGTTATCATCAAACACGAAGTTCATAGATCGTTGCTACCAACAATCTCCCCCTTTTGATGATGACAAACCAAGTATAAGATTTGCACAATAAAGTTTCAAATAGTGTGTGTGAGAGTGTGACGATAGAGGGTGATATGCAATAACATGGAATGATGTGCGAACAATAATGTGTAAAGTTGAGCAATAAGAATGCTCCCCCTACTTTTGTGCTTCCCCAATATTCATTAATGCTCCCCCTTAGTCAAACAACCATATGCCAAATACCAAGCACACCAAGTAAATACCAAATCTTCCCAAATTTTCCCAAATTTTTCTCCCCCTTTGTTATCATCAAAAGTCATACCACGAAGTCAAAATCATATATCATGCAAAAAGAGAGTATTATTAACCATTACCAACAATCGCATGCACACACTCGTAGAATAATCAAGTCAAAATCCAATGAAATTAAACAACTACGACTTTAACACCGACGTGTACGTGTGATGATTAAAATTGAAGCACATAGGGAGAATCATTTAAGAAAGTCAACCAAAACAAATCCACATTTTCCAAATAACATTCGATCACCTAGGATTGATTTTTCCCACCTCATGAAAAATGAGTTCAAGGTACCGCACCCGAAAAACATAGCCTATAAGGACTCTTAGATGTGGGGGTGGCATTGCTTGACGAGGAAATACACCAACGCAAAAGTTTACCCATAAAGCTTATGTTGGATACTCGTGGGTAATACCGTTGCCAAAGATTGTATCCATTTTTCATACAGAGCATGTTTTTTCTTGTTCAATTTTTATACTTGTAGGAACATGTTTTTAATGCTCAATTTTTATCCATGGCAAGGTATATCATATCCCTTAGATTTTCAGTTAAGTTTTCCTCCTACATTCACATTTCCAATTTCAAAAACGATATCTCCAAATGTGCAACAATAATAATATATGTGGAAGTGAAATAGGTGGTGTAGAAATCAAGTTATTTTCAGTCATTGAACATGCCATGAATATTTAGAAAGATGGACATGCACATGTAGCAAAAGAAATAATACAACAATTTCTACGTAGATATGAAAAATCATTCATGAACACTTCTTTTAATGAATCTAAGAGAAAGATACACACTGAAGCACCATTTTTTTTCGTTTTTTTTAATGCATGAGATGCTAAAGCAAACATGAGATGCAATCACACAAATAAATAAAAAAAACATGCATACAGAACAATGCAACTACTAGCACACAAACAAGAAAAAAGTTCAAGCATACATAAAAAAAACGAAGTCTCGTACTAAGTTTTATCAATAATACCAAGCTCAAGACGAAGACGACAAAAACGAGCCTCAACCAAAGGTTTGGTGAATATGTCTGCAAGTTGAGATTCCGTAGGAACAAACTCCACAGACACATCCTCTTTAGTGAGGTGATCTCTAAGAAAATGGTGTCTTACGTCAATATGTTTAGTACGAGAGTGGTGTACGGGATTATTAGAAAGATCTATGGCACTCTTGCTATCACATCGAAGAGGAACTCTTTTAAGAGCTAGTCCGTAATCAGATAATGTTTGCATCATCCACAGTACTTGAGCACAACAACTGCCGAGTGCAATATACTCTGCTTCAGTAGTGGATAATGCAGCACTATTTTGCTTACGGCTAGACCATGAAACTAAAGAGTGTCCTAGCATAAAACAAGTGCCACTAGTGCTCTTTCTATCAGTTAAACTACCCGCATAATCAACATCAGAATAACCCACCAAATCAAAGTTACCACTAGAAGGATACCAAAGGCCTAAAGTACGTGTACTGATTAGGTACCTAAAGATCCTTTTAATGGCTTTCAAATGAGATTCTTTTGGGTTTGATTGAAAGCGTGCACACAAACATACAGCAAACATTATATCAGGCCTAGATGCAGTCAAGTACAATAAAGAACCAATCATACCTCGATATAGCTTTTGGTCCACTGCAACTCCTTGTTCATCCCTGTCCATTTTCGTGTTGGGGCACATCGGCGTTCCAATTCCTTTAGACTTCTCCATCCCAAACTTTTTCAGAAGTTCCTTGATGTATTTGGTTTGAGATAGAAAGATGCCTTCCTTTCCTTGCTTTACTTGGAACCCCAGAAAATATTTCAGCTCTCCCACAAGGCTCATCTCAAACTGATCCTGCATGACTTTCTCAAACTTTTGACATAGAAGATCGTTAGTAGCACTATAAATAATGTCATCAACATAAATTTGCACAATGAGAAAGTCTTCAGATTCATGCATCAAGAATAGTGTATTGTCAGCACTCCCTTTTATAAAATTATTTTCCAATAAATATGTGCTTAGACGGTCATACCAAGCTCGTGGAGCTTGCTTAAGACCATACAAAGCTTTTTCTAATTTATACACATGGTTTGGAAAATTATGGCTTTCAAAACCTGGGGGTTGCTCAACAAATACCTCTTCTTTTAGGTAGCCATTAAGAAAAGCGCTTTTTACATCCATTTGTTTCAGTTTGAGCCCTTTATAACTTGCAAAAGCTAGCAAGATTCTAATGGACTCAAGCCTAGCAACTGGTGCAAAAGTCTCATCCACATCAATCCCTTCAATTTGATTATACCCTTTAGCTACCAACCTAGCCTTGTTTCTAATAACATTACCAGATTCATCATGCTTATTCTTAAACACCCATTTAGTACCAACTACAGGATAATCAGTGGGTCTAGGTACTAGTTTCCAGACATTATTCCTGACAAATTGATTTAATTCCTCTTGCATGGCCAAAACCCAACTTTCCTCTTCTAAAGCAATATCTATAGTCTTAGGCTCTATTACAGAAATAAAGTCACCATAAATACATAGAGCGCAAAGATCTCTAAAAGAGGAACGTGTGCGAATACCTGCCGTAGGCTCACCTAGGATTAAGTCTGGTGGGTGGTTTGGAGTGAATCTCAACTCTCCTCTGGTAACTGCTTCATCTTGTATTTCTGTCGAATCAGTTTCAGCTTCTTTCTGTATTTCAGGTTGCTCCTCATTAGCTTTTGGAATGCCTTGTTGTTCTACATTTTCCTCTTCAATGTTCTGCCTGCAATCCAAAGAATTTATATCGGATTCATCAAACTTTACATTTATAGATTGAACAATTGCAAGTGTGCGTTTATTATAAATCCTGTATGCTCTGCTCCTTGCTGAATATCCTACGAACACTCCCTCATCTGATTTTGATTCAAAGGTGCCAAGCTGATCTGCAGTATTTAATATAAAGCACCTGCATCCAAAGACTCTAAAGTAAGAAACTTTCGGGGTGTTGCCATGCCATAGTTCATAAGATGTTTTATTTAGTATAGGTCTAAGCATAACTCTGTTGCATACATGGCATGCCGTATTAATGGCCTCAGCCCAAAAAGACATAGGCAAGCTATATTCATTTAACATACTCCTAGCCATCTCTTTTAATGTGCGATTCTTTCTCTCGACCACCCCATTTTGTTGAGGTGTTCTAGGAGAAGAGAATTCATGTAAAATTCCTTTTTCAAAACAAAATTTTTCAAAAATAGCATTTTCAAACTCACCTCCATGATCGCTTCTAATTTTTACAATGGAAGAATTTTTCTCATTGGAAACTTGTATGCAAAAGTTTTGAAAATGGTCAAATGAGTCTAATTTTTTGGCTAGGAAGTATACCCATGTATATCTAGAGAAGTCATCCACCAATACTAAACAATACTTTTTACCTCCTAGGCTAGCAATGTCTGTTGGACCAAATAAATCCATGTGCACTAATTCCAATATACGTGTGGTGGCGATTTCATTGATGCTAGAGAAATAGATCTAGTTTGCTTACCTTTGGTGCATGCCACGCACAACTTACCATTCTCATATGTCTGATGCGGTAGTCCTCTT
>CM061141.1:79449541-79492419 GCA_030789695.1 Scilla litardierei | reverse complement strand
CTCGGGTTTCACAGGCAAGCTCACATGTGCCCTAAATTTATTGGTCCAAGATATCATTAAGGGGACCCAGTCGAGTCTTTACAATTCTGTCAATGAGCGTAGTCTCCGCCACCCTTTCTAACTTTAATTATGAGTTCCCAAACCCCATGTCATACTAGCTATTTCAGTGTCTATTTCAGTTATTCTCCAGTTCTATACCTTATAAAGTATGTAAAAAGAAAAGTTCACAAAACTATAATGTCGATAACAACAGGTCCAATGTAACAATATTCCAATGTAACAATATTTCTCAATGTACGGATTGGTAAAATTCTAATTACAGAGTTTGACTTCTAATTATAACAGTTCTATAATCAATTTCTACAACAAGTGGAAACTCTAATCAATATAATTCCAAAACATCTTTAAATCGTCCAAATCTTTCGAACAATTAAAAACTGAAATTAAATCATTGTTACAAGTATTTTGACAATTTGTGGACCAGATTCATTTCGTCCGACATCCATGTTTAGGTTTATAGGGTTTACCAGCTCGAGGAAAATTCTCCTCAAAATCCGTAGTAGGAACAATAATTAATCACATGTGCTACAGTAATATTGTCAACTGAAAACCCTCCAATAATCATCAAACAATTTACTGTACACCACAGGGGCAAACATCACATGGGCAAGGTACTGGCATTATAAAGTAAAGAGGAAAGTAACAGAATGCAAACAAGGGCATAAATAAGGGTAGCCGAACACAACAGAGTACAACAGTAGTAAACTGCAGAGTAAAAAAACCAAAAACCCCCAAAATTCAGATCTTAGTCGAGGGGCAAAACAACCACGAAGTCACAACCAGTACTCTGCCCCTACTTCGGATTACTACTGTTGTACCCAGCGGCTAACCCTAGAGCCCAAAAGACCTAAATAAAAATACGGGGCTGCGGCAAAGTTACCGCCTTGCCCAAAAGACGCCATATTTATCACGAGGGAGGAGATCCCCCTTCGTATGAATTTGAATCATTATCTCCGTCCAAAACCCCTAATTTTCGAAGCAATATCAAAGCATAAAAGAGTATAAATGCAGTTTAAAGTAAAGAACGTCTACCGATCGTGTAGAAAACCAAGCCGAGAGATACCAGAAAACCAGAGAAGAGATCGGAACTCAATCAAGAGCTTTTCGAAGAACTTTGAAGAAGAAAACTCAATTTCGCATAAACCAAACCCTAGAATTTGTTGCGTTTAAAAAGAGAAGGGGATGCAGAAATAAATGAGAGAGAGATCTTATTGGAATCGAAATCCCGAAGAAGAAGGGCATCAGATGATATCGAATCAGCCTAGGATTTTCAAAAACCCCATCGGGTCGCAGTCGGCCCCCTTTTGCTCGAGAGAGAGAAGAGGATGGGATTGCGCTGGAATCAGGTTGGGTCTTCATCGATCGGTTGCAATCGATCGATCGATCGCTGCGATGTCTCGTTAGATCGCAGCTGATTGTCGCGTGAGGGGAAGGTCGAAGGAGAACATCGGGTCGGGACTGAGAACGGGTGAGTGAGAGAGTTAAATTGTTTGGGTTTTATTTTTAAAGAGAAAGGGCCATGGGCCTTGGATGGGCTCTTTTAAAAAAACGAATCGTTACACTAAACATATGTATTTGATAAACATCATAAGATGATTGAAAATTGTGATTGCAGTTTGTGTTCGAAAGGGACAAATCTTGCGTATTATACTGCCAGTTTCTTATGTTATGCTAAATTTTAAAATTGATAATATCAGACAGAGCATTAATCTTCCCATGCCATGTTAGCTCCTGTCTGCTGCTTACATAAATCTTCCAGATATCACCAAGCACTTGACATGTCCGCTCCAGAAATTTGTACATCCTCTCATGCTAATTTTCTTCCTGCTATTTCATGCACATGATGGACCATTTTTTGGTGTTGCCTTTTTCTGCTGGAGGACACCCCAAACTGACAAGCTCCCGTCATTAGAGCAATATTTTTTTGGCTATCCTGGTATCACTCTCTATGGTTAGAATTATTAGATGCAGAATTTCTCAGAAAAAGTCATCTTTGGCACCATCCAGGGGAACATTTAAGAGCAGCCACGCCTCCAGGGCTTATCTCGTGGCATTCATAACATTCTTCTAGCTTCTTAGTCAATATGAACATTGAAAATGTCAAGATCAATAATTTATCTGAAGACCCATTTTATTCTCTCAATACTTTAATTTCTTTTCTTTTATTTTCTAGTATGAATGTGTTAGACCCAAGGGGCCGACGCACACAAGAGGGGACGCGCGCAAGGGGGAGGAGCCGACTTAAGGGCATTTTGGTTTTTCCATATTTTCTATTGTTTAGGAGAGGGTTTTCTTATTTAAACTAGGGCTAACCGTCATTTGTATCCATGCTTGATGATTGATATTTTTCTTGAGCATCATTAGGTAGATCTAGATTAAATAGTGCGGACGTCCTCTTATCGGCGTCTCGGAAGGAGAATACACCTTTCTTGTATCCAATTATCTTTATTTCGGCTTCTTTTATCAATAAAGTTGGGATCTTTCTTCATTTTAATTTCAGATTTGTGTGGATCCTAACAATTTGGTATCAGAGCGACAACGATCCATGGAGACGACAACTAGAAATAAGGAGCGAAGCAAGGCGGCGGAGGAGAAAAACAATGGAGAAATTGAAGAGATTAAGAAGTCGGTGGCGGCCAATAGCGAGGCAATCGCTAATTTGACGAAGATCATGGGGGAGATCGCGACGCGGCAAGGCAAAACGGAGGAGGCTGTGACTCATTTGGCGTTTCAATTTGCGGCCTTCAATGAAAAGATGGGATCGGAGGACATAAACCCTAGTTCTTCCAAAAAGGTCCCACCTTTGGAGAAAGGGAAGGAAAAGGTGGATGCTTTCGAAGAAGGGGGGATGCGGTCTTCCACAAGATGGGGTATATCACGGAAGATAAAGACGAGGAGCCGAAAAAGGAGGATTATCGCGAGAAGATGCGGCGAAGGGCGGAAGAGGCAAGAAAGGAGGCCGGCCAACCTAGCAGTCGCCTCCAAGACTGGCGCAAGGCGGAGGGGCTCCCCACGGAGCCCACGAACATCGAAAAGGGGGGCGACGGCCCCCCTAAGTATCGCCAGGGGCCGACGAACCCTCGCTGTCCCCCGACGGGCCACAGCGGGCCCCCCAAGGCCGCGGGGGGAAGGAGACTCGACAGGCCCGCGTGGGCCTGGCGGGCCTGTGGGAGCACCGCCAGGCCCCCGCGGGCCTGGTACAAGGCCGCGGGGCCCCTGGGCAGCAGTGCCCAGGTCCCGTGGCCCATCAGGCCTTCCGAGCCCCTTTGCCCGAGCCATGGCGTGCCCCCGACGCGACCGACAAGCAGCGCGGACGACAGCAGCTCGAGAGGGGTTTTCAGCCCTATTTGAAGGACCCGGCGCGTGACTTTGGAGGTGGATTGACTCCGGGAGGCACATGGGTAATACGATGACGGGGGAGGCTATGCGGCTGAGTTTGGGGATGACGCAGGATGGGATGACTTTGAGGGATGGCGTGAAGGCCCTCGCGGGAAGCAATACGAGACGCATGATGAGAGGTGGTAGTACTATCACCAGCCTCGCCGTGCAGAGGGGATGCCCGATCAAGGGCAGTTTGGAGGAGACTGCAGGGTGCCGAAGCTGAAGATGCCACTGTTCGGAGGGGAGGATCCGCATGCCTGGTTGTTCACCGCGGAGAGATATTTCGCAGCGCACCACATGTCAGATGCACAAAAACTGGAGGCGGCAGTGATTTGCATGGAGGGGAGAGCATTAGGGTGGTATCAGTGGATGGAGAGGAGGCAGTAGATTCGATGTTGGGAGTAGCTGAAGGACCTTATCATGGAGAAGTTCAAGGATCCTCGCCTGGGAAATTTGCACGAGCAGTTATACACTCTCAGGCAAGAGGGACCGGTGAGAGAGTACATTGAAATGTTTGAGACCTTATCCAGGAGATACACGGTGTGTCAGATAAGAGTCTCTAGTGGGCACTTTCCTGAAGGGCCTGAGGCCCAGTCTCCGAGCTGCAGTGATACCCTACAAGCCCAGACGGCTTTTCGAGGTCATTGAGACGGCACAGCTGGTAGAGGACTCACGAGAGGAGGACAGGAGAGCCAAGAGCGGCTACAGTGGCCAGGTACAGCGGGGCACCTCCTCTGGAGCCGGCGGGGCCGGAGTCACCACTGAAGCAGATCAGACTAGTTTCGAGAAGACATGGGAGCAGATTAGCACACCATCGGCTGGGGGCCAATACCGGAGGATGTCCGATGCGGAGATGATAGAGAAGCGGCAAAAAGGGATCTGTTTCAGATACGATGAGCGCTTCACCCATGGACACCGCTGTGCGGGTCGCAAGCTGCAAGTGTTGATCGCAGCGGCAGGCGATGAGGATGATGTGGAGGACGAAAGGATCGGAGGAGATGACGACTCCCCCTCGGAGCAGCACCGCCAGTGATGTCATGCACCACCTTGAGGGTAAGGTGGATTTTCAGGGGCGGAGTAGTGTTAGACCCCAAGGGGCCGACGCATAGAAGGGGGGACGCGCGCAAGGGGGAAGGAGTCGACTTAAGGTCATTTTGGTCTTTCCATATTTTCTATTGTTTAGGAGAGGGTTTTCTTATTTAAACTAGGGCTAGCCGTCAGTTGTATCCATGCTTGATGATAGATATTTCTCGTGAGCATCCTTAGGTAGATATAGATTAAAGAGTGCGGACGTCCTCTTATCGGCGTCTTGGAAGGAGGATACAACTTTCTTATATCCAATTATCTTTATTTTGGCTTCTTTTATCAATAAAGTTGGGACCTTTCTTCATTTTAATTTCAGATTTGCGTGGATCCTAACAGAATGGAGCAAAAAAAACTGTAGAAAGCATTCAAACTAGAGTAGATAAAGGAATATATACTCATTTTGTGAGAAAGAAAAAAAATGAAGAAAGAGAAATGGTATTATAGAGAATTAGAAAACAGGAAGAAAAATATGACATGATTTAATGTTAGGTTTGTTCATGCTAGATTGGCATCCGAATTATATGAACAGGTTGTGGGTTGAAGCGGCCATTTCCCTTAATTAAGGCAGTAGAACGGGAAGCTGCACAATTTAAATATTCCTTAATCTCACTTAAGCTAGGTTGCACTATTTAGCTTAATTAAGGCAGTAGAACTGGAAGCTGCACGATTTAAACATTCCTTAATCTCACTTAAGCTAGGTTGCACTATTTAGAAATTGATTATGATAAAAGAAACCCTTGGTGTCATAATCATTTGCATGAGTTTTGTTCGACATTTCACAATACAGAAGTCCTCGTCAGTGAAGGGTTGTCTAGGTTGTAGACATGGCCATGTGGTGTAACAGGTTCATTCCGGATCCTTATATAACTTAAATTTATTCTGTTAACTAGATGTTTAAAATTTTATGATCATCATCAGCATCAACCCTAAGGGCTGCATGTGCACTGAAAGTACCTTTAACGTTTTCGCCCTGAAATCACCAGTGTGTATCCCTCCTTTTGTTCTTTTGTCTTTTACATTACCTGCTAGTTGGTGGAGGGGTTTTGGGCACTTTAACGCTTGCCAGTAAATTTCCCTTCTCTTTGAAGTAAGCTTGCTGGTGGCATGGTACTCTCAATTGGGTTTTACCCCTGAAAATGTGATAACTATAATTGGCATGCTAGGTGAATAATAAAGAATTGGGGTGTTGCATAGAGATCTGGGGTATTAGTTCCTCTAATTTGTTGTCTCTATGCACACGTGCTTGAGTGCTTGTGGGTGGGTGGGTGTTGGCATGCATGCATCTGCATCTGAAATCCCTCCCATGTCAGCTGTTGTAAATTTGCTCTAGATTCTGTGATTCTTTTCAACCAGAAACAGATTGGAACTTAAGATCGTGTAACTGATTGGATAGTATTGGTTGCAGGGAGTTTAGTGGTTTTCAAGTGCCATTGAAACCTCCTATTGCACCTGATACCCCATTTTTCCTGGCCTCTTCTCTTTCTCGCCCACAGATCTTAATACATGCAAAGACACAACCACCTGTGCGGCTATATCACAGATGTAATAGTAAGTTATAAACTGTTAAATGAAGAAATCCCAGATGATTCCTACCAATGTTATAACACAAAATTGCAGGTCATGTGCTGTCTGATAGGCTCATGACCATTATCATTTATATTTTCTACTATCATTAAGACAATATGTTACGAATAAACGTGGAATATTGATATTTAAAGGGCTTTAAAATAGTGATATGCTTCTCCTTGCTTGCTTACAATTCTATATTTGGATGTCACCTATCAATGTTATAAGATAAAGTAGTGGGGTCATGTACCATCTGATATTTTTCATGTCCACTGCATACAACTTTGTACTAACATTAGGACAATGTCTTGTAATCCAAATGAAATATCGATATATAAAAGTTTATAACTCTATCTGTAATATGACTCTGGTGATAAACTTGGCTTTGCTTGCATACAATTTCATTTTCCATGAGTGGGTGGGTTGGTGCATTATATTCTTAATTTCCTTGGGGCATTCAGAAAGGCTGATATACCATTTTAATGCAATAAGAGGTCTCTCTTTTCATAGTGTAAGCCACAAAAATAATTAACTCATTATTGAAATATTTGTGTTGCCTTATTAAGTTTATTTGTGGCTAAACAAAATTTCTCAAACGAATTTATGTCAATTATTTTTTATTTTTTTTTATTCTGTGGAGGGTCAGTGTTTTTGTCTTTTTTTGAAATTATTTATGCAGAGCTATAGCCCTCATTTCATGGATGCTCCCAACATCAACATTTTCTACCAAATGATCGTCATCACCTGAAATTGCCTATACACAATAAAACACACATGTTTGTTTTTGTATGTATGTATTGTCTAGTAGGGACAGTTATGTAACTATTTGGACATATCCATGCCAAAATGCTCTCATCATATTATTCTTTGTTTTTTATTTTTATAATTTATTTTAGGTTTTATTTATTTATTATAATATTTATTTATTATATTATTTATCTTACCTTATATTATCAACATCAAAATTATCATTGTCGTCATCACCAATTTATTCTGTTTTTTATGGTTTTTATTTTTTATTTTGGGGGGGGGGGATGGTATTCTACCTGGTTAGCATGTGAAGCATGAACCTTTAATGAACTTATATAACAACATGTAAAGACTCTAGTCGTATTCGTCATATGGCTGTCATTATATGCAATTGTACTTACAACTTAGCAACTTCTTTTGCCTCAGGTGATAGACCTAAGGCCAAGCTCAAGTTTTCGTTTCGTCCCTTGCTGCACAAGGACAATCTATCTCGGTACACTGCACCAAATGATGGTATTGGAAATGGAAAGTCTTTCAAGGATGCAACTGAAGGCCCTCCATTGCACAGTAAGCCTGAGCATGAAACAATGGAAAATTCAGTAGCTGAGCTTCTTGGGAATCTTCAAGAAAGAAATGATGAGCTGTCTATGAAGGTTGCATCTCATGATCATAGAGGTGGAGGGACGTCTATTGCTGAATTGCTGGAAGACTTGCAACACAAGGATGACCCATCTATAGGCCCTCCGAACTTGGTCTGTATTTCTAATTTTTGTTTATCTAAATGCATACATGTCATGATTATACATAATTTTCTTGTATCGATATCCACATTACCCACATGATACTACCACTTTCAAACCTTTACTGCAAGGATCAATGCCATCAGCTTTTGAAATTTGCTATTTAAGATCGTAGAGACTAAATTATTCAGAATGAAAGTGGCATTATAGATTCCAATTTTATAACCTACTTGATAATGCATTTTGTTTCATAGTTGCTACAAAATATTGAAGCGAAGGATAGAAAGGCGCGGCATGCGATGAAGAGCATATTGCCTTACCTGGGCAGTAGAATTCTTGATGACGAAGACCCCCCTGAAGATTCAGGTGGTGGCTTGTCTAGTGAGGACGAGGTACTTTTCCATGATGTGGTACATTCATCATCTTATTTTTACGGCTAAATGCAGTGGTTTCTCCATTAGCAGGATAATGATCAAAACCATATATGTGTTACAACACAAAAAGTTAAAGGACACACTATGGCAGACCTATTCCAGGAAGCTTTCAGTAGATCAGAAGCAGAGGATCCCTCTTACCGAACAAGTAAACAGACAGGGTAAGTATAGATTCTGAAGTTAAACTTCTTATATTACACGTATGTTTCTTACCTCTTGTGGGTACTTGTAATAACGGCCCCTCTTATATATCTGTATAATTCATGCGCAGAATTGGATATCATGGGAGGTTGCAGCAAGTACTACAGACTGAAAAAGACAGGCAACTGGAATTCTTAAAGGACTCACAAAAAGGGCAAAGTCCTTCAAGTAAGGAACATAATATCATCTGTTTATCTGTTAACGTTTTGAATTGTAGAATCAATGTAAAGTTTTGTTTGAACAGGGATGAAGTCTGAATAGCATATTATTGTGCTTCCTTCTGTGTATCTTGTTACTCCAGATAACTCAGGCTGCATGGATGTGCAAATTTTATCAAGGTTTTTGGAGGCGAAGCTGACTGTTTGCCAATGCTTGTTTGGGGAATACGTTAATGTTGGTTCTATTACCTCAACTCACATGCTCATTACACGTGAAAAATTTAACTATCACTACATGGCTGGATGTCCTAGCGGACTTTTTACAAAAATATAATGATCTATAGTGTACACACATCCTTTTTATTTGAAAGTGTTGCAGACTATTGTTAATAGTAGGATCACCTCTTAACATCTTTGCATTCATTTAACTTTCATATTTGTTAACATCTATTATACATAACAGTGATGAATTGATTTGCTAACTAGGACAAAAAAATGGTAAAAAGATAGCTGAGATTCAATCTTGAAAAATTAAATGCTGAAATTGCAGGTTGTAAAAGTTTTGGAAGGAAAGCTCTTAGGATTTTGAGATGACAAGGGGAGAGATGGATGTAAAGGATGGTGGGGACATTAGAGGAGAGAGGGTGAACATGTAGGTGGATGTATGTATAAGTGAATTTATGACATGGATATATGGAAATACTTTGGGCACAGGAATACATGCGTGTGAATTTATAGTTGTATGTGGGTAGATATGGCATAGAGGGGGTGGGTGATGGAATTCCTAGTCATTTAATAAATTGGAACTACTTTAAGGTGATGCCTACTATCTTGATATTGATTAATAAACCATGAGCAGTTCGTCTATTGCCATTGTGATTTCGCATGTGTACGAAGGCTACACACACAAGAACACAATAAATTATGGTGCTTGTGTATATAGTTTTATAGATCATCGGCTAATTCCTTTTATTTTTTTCCCCTCCAATGCAATTTTTTGGCTCGTTCTTTGCAAGTTCATATGGTTTCCAGCTACAGATCTGTCCTCCCTTATGATGGGCAGATGTTGGTCTCCCTGTATGAGACCAGATCACATGGCGAATCTTCAGTCTGGAAGGGATTGTAATGGCGAGGATTACTGGGGAGTCCTGTATCCTTTGTTGCCCCCCCCCCCCCCCCCCCCCCCCCCCCCCCCCCCCCCCCGGGTTACTAAAATTGTATGTGACATCACCTCTTCGATTCATGGCATGTTCGTCCATTACCTTGTGTACACATGTAGGAAGGATATTAATATCCTCTGCTCGCTTGCTTTTCAATAGATTGCCATAATTCAAACTATAAATGTTGACGCCGGCAGTTCTTGAATTGCCAATAGCCTTGTTGATTCTTGATACTTCTTCACATGCGAACATGTATAACTCCTTGTCTAGTACAAATTTGCTTGTTCCGAGCTTGCTTTCTAGGAGTCTCACCTCCTATGAATTTTTCTCATTCTCTGGCAGGCTTCTTCCCGTTATCCCCAAAAATCTTCTTTGTGGGCATTCTTCCTTGTATGCATGAAGCATGCTTTTATATGATGGGCACTTCGGAGATATCCTATTCAGTTTCAGTGTTCTATTGTATTTGTTATCTATTAGAATCGGTTAGTCCAATTGATTGGTCCTGAAACTTCCATATAAGCAGAAGTAATAATCTATTACTGCACATATTTTATTCTCAAAAAATTTCTCTTCCCATCTGTTTGTGTTATGTCCACCCTTTCTCCTTTTTAGGTCCATAAATTTAGTTCTGAGCTTTGCCATCTGATATTCTGATTACCCTGAATTTTGCTTTCTTTACGTTCCCCACTTGAACAGAAAATGCATTTGCATATCTAATACAAAATGTTGTATTATAGAGCTCTAATTATTTTGGCATTTGATGGTTTATTTTTATTTTTTTCCTTGACATTGTGCATACGATTGATTCTTCACCTCTTTATTGTAGAGTTCTCAATTTGCGAAGGGCAGGAACAAGTGCGCAGCTGATAGAGAAAGCAGGAAGGTTACGATTCTTTTCAGTTCAAAGATATGCGATAGCGTGGAGCTGGAGGTTGGGAACTATGTTCGCATTCATCCTCCATGGTACGATCTTATACAATCATGACTGTCTCTTTCCTTGCTGCAACGAGTCTAGAATACTTAGCCGCAAAACTTAATAAAATATCTATATTATAAAACAGTGATATTATCATGGGTTATTGGATAAGAGAATTTGGACATGAGAAATTGGATATGAGAATTTGGACATGAGAAATTGGACAAGTGATGAGATTTTGAGAGATAAGAGAAGATGTGGGGAATTTTGCACATACAACCCCGGGTTTTGCATTTTTGCCCCTAGACCCTCTCCACACACCCACACTTTTTATTCTTCCCCCCTTCTCGACCATTTTTTCCCAGTCCACGTGCAGGTGTGCACGGGTTATTTGCTAATACTATTATAGTTTATTCTTGTCTTAATTTATCTTGCCCTGTATACGATGATGTTTTATTCGTATTGTTCTCAATGATGGACAGGAAAGAAGTCCAAGTGAACGGAGATGAAAAGATCATTCTATGCATGTACTTCTCGCCGCTGATGGCAGGGGGAGGATCGTCGAGCCACACCTAAAGATTTTGTTGCCTGGGAGCTGCGATTGTCTGCCATATATCCTTCTTGTGTAAATATATGTTCTTTGGATTCGCTGAATTGTCGATATTTACAGTTCTCGTCAGTATGAGAAAAAAATTGATGTCTCCCACTTTTGTATCAATGTCCTTGTTTCTCGATGAACTTACATGTAGTTTGTTACAAGGAATACTTGTTACGTTCTAGAGGTAGTCCAACATTTGATTCGCACCTCGAGCTACAAAAAGATGGTTGCATTACTTTTCACTGGGAAGCGCCCTATGCAACATCGATTTGATCTGCTTGTTTTCTTTCCCCAGCTCACTTGTATTATTTGGAAATTGCTACGAGTACCTACCGCTTTACTCTTTCCATGACCACTTTTTTACAAGTTTGCCATTTGAATTACTCACCGTGTACAATCGGGACGAATTTCCTAAATGCTCTTGGGTGTGCCGCTCCCTTCACCATCCCTTCCACCGATCTCCTCATCCCTGTTTCTCCGTCTGTCGACCTCTTCTGTCTCTCCATTTGCTGGCCTCTCCAACACCGCTCGCCATCCTTTCCCTCCTGACCTTACCAACTGCACCCTCTCCATTGCCCTCTCCTCGACATCTCCAGCACCTCTGACATCCCCTCCCAACATATCCCTCTTCCGCCGCCTCCTTCGTCGTCCCCTCTATCATCCCTAACCCCTCTCCCTTGTCCCCCATCCTATTCACCACCCCCTACACCGACATCCCCAGCCCTTCTTCCAAACCATAGTAAGTCATCCTTGGCGGCGGGTGCGTGGTGGCGGAAGTGAGGGGTAGATTAGAGTAAAAGATGAGTAATGGTAAACTGGTAAATAAGTGGGCTGTGTGTTCGTTAATGGCAAACTTGTAAATAAGCGGTCGTGCGCAAAGTAAAAACGGTCGTGCTCGTAGCAATTCCCTTCAAATTTTGTTGTTTTTTTGAACTTACCGTCAGTCATTCTACCACGTGCTCAGATCTCGGCCGTTGGATACCGTTCTCGTCTCCTCCGCTCAGAGATCTGACTGCATCATCTCTCGCTTCCCCCCATCTCTCTCACTCTCAGCAATTCTCCAAAATCCCCCCCATCAGAACCCTAGGCATCATCAATGGAGCTCTGATTACAAGAAACCACGGCTAAAGAATGTGCTCCTCTTTGCAATTTTGCTACCCATCCCCTGTTTTAAGCAAACTCCGATGCAATCCCCCACTGATCAGATCAAATCCTCTCAGTTACTCTCGAATTACTCAGTGCAGGCAATTCTGTTCGTTGACTTCGTCCCCAAGATCGCAGCTTGAATCCTCCTGGATTGAAACCGAAGGGAGCTTCAATGGCGAGTTTGGGGGCTGGTTTTTTCGTAGGAAGCACGAAACGGAGAGTCGAAATGGTAATTATTTTATCTCTACTTTTTATTTTTGATTTTTAATTAATTATTGGTTTCTATTTGAATGAAATTGGGTGTTTTTGGTCGTTTAAATTGTTGTAGGTGTACCAAAATCTGTGCTTGCTGGTGTTGGGGCTTCAGTGGCGGTATTGTTAGCGGCGTTCACGTATTTCTCGTTTTCGAAGAAAGGTTTGGTGTTATTTTCTCTATTGTTTACTATGTACTATTGTCCCCTTAACTTTGATATCAATTTGTTATGATAAGGGAAAATGTAAAGAAGAAAATAATTGCACAGTTTGTAAATAGAATTTTTATTATGTTTATTGTGTAACTTGCAAAAAATTACTCATGTTCTATTGGCTTAAGGGTACCAATCCATCATAATCCAAGAAATTAACAGAACACCTTTGAACAGATGGCATTGGTATCCCATATGATAGGAGTACTTTTCACTATTTTCAAGAGTAATTTCTGCTAATTTATTAGATTATGATGTATTAGTATCAGTAGAACATGAGCAATTTCTGCAATTCACATTTTCATTCCACCACATGGAAACCCCAATTTTGACAAGACACAAATCTCAAGAAATTCTTTCAAAATAACACTATAAACTTTCACAAATTCTCATAAAAATCATGTGCACAATTGAAGCCAGGACTCACTATTTATACTAAACCGAAGACTTTAAAACCAAATCTAATTACTACTCATAGTTCTAAATAAACTTGAAATCCAAATCTACATAGGACTCGTCCCAAGGAGATTCAAAAAGGAAACCAGACATGCTAAGGAGTCCGATTATATTTTGAGTCAAGTCCTAACAGTTTTCCTCATTGAGGAAAATCATGGCTCGCCATTGCTAATAATAATGATAACAATTCACAGCTCACACTTTTTACTTCCTATAGCTTAAGTCACAAAAAAATTGATAACCATACTATATGACTATTAGTAACATCATCCGCTACTTAGGTTCTATATGCTAAAAAGAAAGATAAGAGTTTAGCGGCTTATTAATCAAATGAAGCTCATTTATTAGCTTATTAATCAAAGGAAGCTCATGTAGTAGTTTGAGCAGGGAAAAAGCATATCTAGGCATCTTAACCTAATATGATTGTAAAAGTATAAACTGTTTTTATACTAATTTAACCCTGGAAATTTATGAGGATCATGCCTATGCCACCAACTTATCGGATGAAATGAAGGTCACGCCATGATGAGTATCTATCAATGCTAGGACAAACTAACTTATTAGTGGGTTGGTGCAGGAAGGTGAAGACTTCCACCTAAGTTATTGACACTCTTTTTCATTAGTCAGTAATGGAATTGCCGTTCTTGTGGCTGTCATTATGGTTATCAACAGGCACGAGGGGATGGGGGAGAAGGTTATGGGCTATAAAGAATGAAAGGGAGATGGTTGAGATTGTGGTCTTTGTCGTCCACGTCATGATCATCAATGGTCGTGTTGCAAAGAGTGAAGGGCTGTCATTGTGGTCACTTCTAAAGAGAGGGATGGGGAGTGATTCATATGTATGGGGGAGGGGGAGGAACGATAAACATTACTTATTGTGTGGGATTTTGTTTTTGTTTTAAATATAAACATGGCTAATGAACTAAAATCGGATCATTAACAATGTCTTGGGTTATTATTGGGTAGGATCCATTATACACTACATGCCTGATACGTTCGAGGCGTATCCAATGGGAATTTATGTTGGATACATCTGGGATTTGCGTATACAGCCTTATGGGTGTGCATATACAGCCTTACATATGTGTATCCATGCTTGCTAATATTCATGATGTTTTGGGTAGAGGAGTATACTGTGCATATCACCGGTTGGAATTTCACGGATGTACCTTATTATTTTGTACTTAAGATGAATCATCTACAAATATTTTAATGCTTCCATTATTACTAGCAGTCCGACCAGGTTGCAGTTGGCATCTTAATTCTAGAAGTGGACCTACTCTGGGTTTGATGCTGGGTATGTTTAAATTGAATGATGTATGACCAGGGGTGTAACCACATTGTTATTACCTTGGGCAACTGCCCAAGACAAGAAAAACTTAAAAACATATCTTTTTATATAGGAGTCGCTCTGATTAATTAGTCTTCATTTTGAAGATATTCTCTAAAATCACAGAGCTTCTTTTGAAGATATAACTTAAACCAAAGTTAAGAGTACGTAGATTAATTAAAAACATGGATAATTTTGAAGATATTCATAGAACTATTAACATTTTGAAAATGATCAATCTCATATGAGTATATCTAGATTGGAGATTAATTTTGAAGATATAACTTATTGAAAATAGAATGAAGATTAATTATAACTGAAGCATCAATTTTTTGAGATGAAGGTTGAGATGATGATAATGATGAAGCATCAATTGCAACATTATGAGTTTGATATGTGTGATCCTAATTTTTAAAATATTAATATATTTTTAGGATTATGCTAAAAGTTGGAATCTAGTGTAAGAAAATTCAAAAAGTTACACTCTGATAGATTGATCTGGCATATGTTGACTTTTTCTATTACAAGCTTGGAAAGAAAATTTTTAATGATGAAACTTATAGAATACTATTGTGCAATAAGATTTGAGATTGCCTGCTTAATAATAACATGATACTTTATATCAAAAAAGAAATTGTTTCCCATCTCGACCTAAAACATGATAGGTGCGTTCAATTTATGATATACTTGTAGAGTTTGACTTAGATAAATACTTTTTAATATTATATATATATATATGTTGTAAACTTGGTGGCTACGGAACACGTAGCCATGTATTTATAGTAATATGGTTACATAATGGGTGGATACCCAATACACAGACGGGCCTCCAAAAGCCCGTTTATAACACTTCCTATTATCCATCCATTGTTGTAAGCCGTAATGAGCGCTTCAGGGTTCATAGAGCTTATCTGACCATGTGTGTATGGATACTTTTGGATCCTAAGTTAAGAGTTCGTGCCTCGTTAAAACCTTTGCCATGGAAAACCAAGTGGAAAAAACCAGTGGTTAAAGGGAAAAGAGTACAATCTCTGTAACTTTCCCTGATCGATGGATATCATCAGAGGTGGATACTTCTGGATCCAGAGATAATGTGGTTGCCTCGTTAAAACCTTTGGCTATAGAAAACCTAGTTGGAAAAACCAATAGCTAAGGGGAAAAAGTACAACTCAACAGTAACTCCCCCTGAAGTGTACAAGCTTCAGACTTGTAGATCTTTCAACTGTATCATCCCAAACCCTAATACAAGTTTTCTAAAGGTACAGCGAGGTAAAGCTTTAGTAAATAGATCTGCTAGGTTGTTGCAAGACTGGATCTGCTGGATGTCGATCTGGTTGTCTACTTATTGTTCTTGCGTCCAGAAGAGCTTGGAGGAAATGTGCTTCGTCCTGTCACCTTTGATGTAGCCACCTCGTAGTTGAGCTATGCAAGCAGCATTGTCTTCATACATGGTGGTTGGTCCAAGATCTTCCGTCTTCAGGCCGATAGTCACGAGGATGTGGTGGATGACTGATCGAAGTCAAAAGCATTCTCTGCTAGCTTCGTGGATCGCAATGAGCTCGGAGTGGTTGGATGAGGTCGCTGTTGAAGTCTGCTTCACAGATCTCTATGAGATGGCTGTCCCACCGTATGTGAATATGAAACCGGTCTGGGACTTTGTGGTGTGAGGGTCAGACATGTATCATGCATCTGCATAACCAACTAAGTTGGAGGATACGCCTTTCTTGAAGTATAGTTTCAGGTCCACAGACCCTTGGAGGTAGCGCAGAAGGTGCTTCACTCCGTTCCAGTGGCGCTTTGAGGGCGTTGAACTGAATCTGGCTAGTAGGTTAACTGCGAACACTATATCGGGATGCGTGCAATTTGCCAGGTATAGGAGTGCTCCAATTGCATTTAGGTAGGGAACTTCGGGACCCAGTGCTTCATCCCCCTCTTCCAGCGGCCGGAAGGGGTCTGTATTAACATCCAATGATCTCACAACCATTGGTGTACTAATCGGATGGCATTTGTCCATAAGGAAGTTTTTCAGCAACTTCTTTGTGTATGTGGATTGGTGTAACAGGATTCTTCCGCTTTGGTGTTCAATTTGTAAGCCTAAGCAGAACTTTGTTTTGCCAAGGTCTTTCATCTCAAAGGTATGTGTGAGACTCTTGAATATCTCAGCTATCTCTTCAGGAGATCCGATGATGTTTAGGTCGTCTATGTAGACGACAATAATTACGAATCATGTTCCCTTTACTCTTATAAAGATGCAAGGGCAGACTTCATTAGTTATGAATCCTTGTTGCGCTAGGAATTCACTGAGTCTGTTGTACCACATTCTTTCCGAATGTTTTAGACCATACATCGATCTTTGGAGTTTGACAGAATAGACGTCCCGAGGTCTTTCTGTCATTTTCGTCGGTAGTTTATATCCGTCCGGGAGTCTCATATAGATATCCTTATCTATATTTTCATATAGGTATGTAGTCACAACGTCCATGAGCTGCATATTCAGGCCTTCTTGAGTAGTTAGGCCAATAATGAAACGGAAAGTAATCGCATCTATGACCGGGGAATATGTATCATCATAGTCTATTCATGGTCGTTGGGAAAAGCCTTGTGCAACAAGGCGCGCTTTGTAGCGTACGATCTCATTATTTTTGTTTCTTTTTCTTACGAATACCCATTTATATCCCACAGGTTTAACACCCTTTGGTGCTAGGACTACAGGTCCAAAAACTTTGCACTTCGAGAGAGAGTCCAGCTCTATTCCTATTGTCTCGTTCCACTTTGGCCAATCCTCTCCGCGTTTACATTTTGTTAGAGAGCGTGGATCGGTCTTATCGTCGTATTCAGTGACGTGATTGGCAATAATGAGCGCGAAGTTATCATCGATGATTGTGCTTTTTCTGTCCAGTACCTCCCCAGTACGTACATAGTTTAACGATATTTCTCCTGTATTTTCCTCTTCCGGAGTTTTTATGAGGGGAGAGGTATCTGGGCTGAGCTCATCATCTTGTGGTGGTATCGTTATCATTGCTCCAGGATTTTTCCTCTTCCGAGGGTTTTTATCTTTGGAGCCTGGGGGTTGTCCTCTCTTTTGTTGAGGTACGGCCACTTCTGCTGCAGGTGGATTGCATCCATCTTTGGGTATGTCAATCCTAGCTGGCGTGTTTGCAGCAGGGACGTGTGATCTGACAATCTTCTGGTTGTCAGTAAATTTATCTGGTAAAATGTGAGCTGTATTTTGTATTTGGAGGATCTTCAGGATCTCGTCTTCACATTGGTTTGTATGCGGATCAGAATGAGATAAAGTTTTGGTATCCCATGAAATGGTCTTTGAAGCTTCTGGCTTCTCTTTGTTAATGCCTAGTTTGGGAAAAGTGCTTTCGTCAAACTCACAATCTGCTAGATGTGTCTTAAAGGCGTCCCCCGTTAGGGGTTCCAGGTATCTAATGATCGATGGTAAGTCGAATCCTATGTAGATACGCAGTCGACGTTGAGGACCCATCTTGGTCCTCTGCGGTGGTGCTATGGGGACGTAGACAGTGCATCCGAATATCCTCAGGTGAGAGATATTCGGTGGGTTCCCATATGCAAGTTGCATCAAAGAATAAGATTGGCTTCCTGACGATCGTAATCTTATCAGCGATGCAGCATACAAGATGGCATGTCCCGATGCGTTCACCGGCAAATGGCATTGCATCAACAATGGACGAGCAATCCATTGTAGTCTCTTTATAAGAGATTCGGCTAACCCGTTCTGGGTGTGAACATGAGCTACATGATGTTCAACTTCTATACCGGTTGCTTGGCAGTAGTCTAGGAAGACTTGTGATGTGAATTCCCCAGCGTTGTCCAGTCGCAATTTCTTGATTTGGTTGTCTGGGAAATGTGCCCGCAACATTATAATTTGTGCCAGTAGATTTGCAAAGGCTACATTGCGGGTGGACAGGAGGCACACATACGACCATTTGGAAGATGCGTCAATCAGTACCATGTAGTACCGAAATAGGCCACTTGCGGGGTGAATAGGCCCGCAAATGTCTCCATGTATCCTCTCCAGGAAGCTCGTAGACTCTGAGTCCACCTTCAGGGGGATGGTCTCGTAATCAATTTCTCTTTGTGACAAGGGGATACGGAGATGCACCCTTTCAAAGTAGCTTCAGGCTTTTCGAGTTAATTCCACGGGATTGGGATATGATGCGACGCATCATGTTCCTTCCAGGGTGTCCAAGTCTATTGTGCAAGAATTGGAATTCTGGTTGATTATCGCACTTCTGGTACTCAAGTGTGTTTGCTTTCCATTGCTCGAGTCTATTGTGCCAGAATTGGAATTCTGGTTGATTATCGCACTTTTGGTGCTCAAGTGTGTTTGTTTCCTTTGCTCTTATCTTTGTATGTTAGAGACCCGACAGGAGTCCATCAAAATGCTCGACGGTGGTTTTAACACCGTTTTTATGAGGCGTTACATACAAGAATTCTCTGTTTTGTTTGTTCACCGTCTCTAGGTGGTATCCGTTTAAGTGGATATCTTTAAAACTTAACAGATTTCTATGAGAGCTAGGGGAGAAAAGCGCATCTTTATTAGTAGTTGTGTATTGTTGGGGAGCATAAAATGTGCTTCCCATGTTCCTTCAATAATTCCTGATGTACCGGAGATTGTATTCACGGGTCCATCGAATTTATGTATGCTTTGAAAAAAGCAAATATCTTAGAGGATCGTGTGCGTAGAGGCACTGTCTACTAGGCATTTATTATCCATCTAATTTAAGAGAGAAAAAGCAAAGTAGTATAAGGCACTAAAAGATTACTAAAAATTATTCAATGTCTGAAAAATCATCCAACATGCTAGAAATCAAACAACTAGATAGTAAATTGTTTTCAAATTACAATGCATAGCAGAAAGTAGATAATGCTTCAGTCAAGCAGGTCATCATTTGAGAAGTCCTCAGCGATGAACCTGATTGGTGCCAGGTCTTCGTGTTCCACCAGGTTTGTCTCGGCTGACTTCTGGCTAGCTTTGTACAAGCCCTGGAGGTGGCGTGGAGTCCGACAATTCCTGGACCAGTGTCCAGTCATGCCACACTTGTGGCATTTATCTTTCCAGTTTTTTCTGGGGCAGATGTCTGGCCGTTGTCTTTTCTCTTCTACACATTTTTCTTCTTTCTCTTATTGTTGGTTCTTGGAGGGGGTCCTCTAGTCTGCTTCTTCATTGTCTTACCCTTCTGGGGTTTGCCTTTGAAGTTGGTCCTCTTCTTCTGGGAGGAGTTGTGATGCGTTTCAGGCGCAGGAGCAATGCCGGCAGGGCGTGAGTTATGGGTGGCCAGAAGGAGGTCTCTATTCTGCTCTGTCATCAGAAGGCATAAGAGAAACTCCGAGTATTTCGTGAACTTTCGTTCACGATACTGCTACATAAGTATAACATCTTTCTCGTGAAAGGATGTATACGTCTTCTCTAACATGCGCTCCTCTGCCACTTTCTCACCACACAACTTCAGGCGTGAAGTGATACTGAAAAGTGCCGAGTTATACTCGGTGATAGATTTAAAGTCTTGGAGACGGAGGTTCTCTCATTCATATCGCGCTCGGGGAAGGATAACATCTCTTTGATGTTTGTATCTATCCTCGAGGGCGGTCCATAACTCATAGGAGTCTTCCACCGTGAGGTACTCGGCCTTCAGGGTCCGATCGATATGGCGTCTGATATAGATAATTGCTTTTGCTTTATCTATGTCAGAAACCTTATCGCCTGCAACGATGGCATGGCTCAGTCCCTGCGAGCGCATGTGGAATTTTATATCCAACTGCCAGCTCAGATAATTTTTGCCTGTAGCATCCAATACGTCGAAGTCGACGCTCGCAATTTTAGCCATTATCTTTAGCATGTTAAAAATGAGCAATAATTAGATATTTATAAAGTAAAACAAATAATTATGCATTTCAGACACAGATATTTGTTGTGTGGATCGGCTAATCACCATTTTAAATAAAGTTCATACAGTCCCATAAAATTGAAAATACAACTCAAGAACCTATGTGGGGCCCCTTTTCTTCTGGAATAGATCTTCAGCTTCGTGGGACGTCCGCCGGTCCTGGAATTTGTACAATAATATCCTCACTACATTTTCTCTCGAAAAAAAGGAAAAGAATGCGAGGGAAATAATGGTGATAGCTAGCCGATCCAAAACCACAACAAATATACACATACGTCGCAGAAATATACAGCAGGCATTTTATTACATTGCAGACAATTAATCATCACATGCAATTAATCATTACAGGCATTTTATAATGGAAATGAAAAATTTTCGTTTAATAATTATTGGACCACTGGGCAATGTCATACACCGTTAGGTTAGTTGACTAACGGCAGAGCGGTCGCAAGATCTTCCTAATTATTAAAGGTAATCAGATAATCCAAAAAATGCGATGAATAAAAAGGCGTGTAATGATCCAGAATTTAACGAAGAAAAATCTTAATTAAATCTGAAAAAGAATTTTGAAAAACAAAATTTTTTGTGGACAAACCCTAGTTAGGGTTTTTAGATTCGATCTGTCGTGCGATCCCGTGCAACCGGTTAGGGTTTCAGTCGCGTGTGTTGCCGCTTCTGGCGACTAGGATTTCGGACACGCGCGCGCACGGAGAGGGGGCCGCCGTTGCAGGCGGCGGGTTCCGCCCGCTGCTTTCGCCCGCCGCTGCAGGCGGGGGGTTTTTGCTTGCGCGGTGATCGAGGGGGGTTTTCGCGTGCATGACTTCTGGCCGTCAGGCGATGGAGAAATCATTCTAGGGTTTGAAAATTTTTTGGGGAAGAAGATGATAAAAACATGATTTTTATGAGAAAAAAATCTATTTTTAATCTTCAAAACGGCGTTTTTATCGAAAAAAAAGTTGATTTTTATTGATAAAAACGTCGATTTTTCATTAAACGGTTGATTTAGCATGCAAATCTGAGGTAAAAAACCAATCTATGCTAATCAAAACATCGATCCAAGCATGTGGATCTAATCATATGCGCATATAAATTTAGATTTAGGGAATAAAAATTACCTCTAGATCCTATCCGCCGGATCTAGCACTGTTTGGTGAAGGAAGCCCGTTCGCGTCGCGTTCGTCCGTCGGCAGAGGTTCGGCTCAGCTTCGAACGTACTGATAACGTGTTGTAAACTTGGTGGCTACGGAACCCGTAGCCCTGTATTTATAGTAATAGGGTTACATAATGAGTGGATACCCAATACACAGATGGACCTCTAAAAGCCCGTTTATAACAATATATATATATATATATATATATATATATATATATATATATATATCATATTGTAATTATATGTATGATATTATTTTGTCGCTATTATCAGTATATAATCAAAATTTATATGTAATATTTTACTTGATTCTTTGCTTCATCTTTATTTTCACCAAGGTTAAAAATCCTTGTTATACTGTTGGGTATGACTCGAGTCCATGGTTGCTTTATCAACTATTTTCTGATCATGATTTTACTTGATTCTTGTAGCAAATTGTTTCCTTGGGCAGTTAGCCTCAATGGCTTAACTTTTAGCAAGGCTTGAAATCTTAGCTGATACATATATGTGTTGTTCTATGTATTGTTTGTATTGTATCATATCATATTGCAAGCATGCCTTTATGATCCATCTCTAAGTCTTCAATAATACTACTGTACTTACTAATAACAACTAATATTAGAAGAGCTTCAAGATTAGAATTACCAAACCCTAAAATTTCTATTGAGTTTCATATAATGTTTGAGAAAATTTGTTTAACTATCAAATTCAAGGTTTAAAATGCTGGTCAATTGAACGAGTGTGTTAGAAAGGTAGAAAATGGTGCCCTAGGTAACATAGATAGTCTATGAATAGATAAAACACTTATTAAAGATAAATATCTACATGGAACTAACAACTACGTGGAGTTAAGGCAATTGATACATTAAGCTTGACACTTTCGATACATATCACCCGATATAACGTATATCGATACGACAAATTGCCAACGAGACCAAAACCGGGATTTTGTGACTCGGCTTTTAGGCTTTTAGATGATATATCTATTATGACCTAGATAGCTTTGTGGTAAAACCAGAGCAGATCAAGTATAGAAAACAGCTACAATCAATTTTGGGCCATCTATTTAAATACATATATGATATATCTTCAACAATTGGTAATTTATCTTGATCGAAGCAGAGACCCTAAGTTACTTCTTGACAAGGATATTGAAAAAAGGAACAAAAAAAATCTTAAGCTTAATCTTCAAGAATGCAGTGTGAGCATGTGTCCCTCTACCGCTTACATTGCCCCCTTTCCATTTTTGCTGCCCAAACATCCAAAATAATAAGGTTCATTTAGCTGAAATTTAAAAAAATGCTTTTATTTTGAAATGTGCTTTTAGATTATAGAAATGAACTAAAACCTACCTAATGACAGGGTTTAGGGGAAAAACAATTTTCAGACTTAACATCTCAATTTAAAGAAAAATGGAGAGTGATATTTAATGAGAATCACCCAAGAGATTGTAAGTTAGAAACAGCTAGACTCAAACGGCTCAATTCAGATTAAGAAAAGTTGGCATGTCGAAGTTAAAGGATACTTTGAAGTTTGAAGAAAATGGAACTGGAAGAGGCGTGAAACATGATGATAATCCGATTGACGTTTGGTAATGTTAAAGAGATATGATCATACTTTGCTAGATATTCAACAAAATTAAATAAACCAGGGGAATGTCTAGCTGGCGGGAACAAACACTTGGGTACCGATGTAGAAGTATAAGGGAATAATGGAATCAAGTTTATAAGCATGGAAAACATGTAACTCTTGGATGTGATTTGAAGACACCATGAATGATATTCTGTAAATCTCATTGACTAAGGAAATTGACCTGGCATTTATTTTGGTTTCTTCTGTACTATTTGTGAAAAGGATCTGAGCCACATTAAGCACCTGTTCTGGGATAAGGTTCACTGCATGAATGTTTAGACCGATTCGTTGGTTAGATTGATATATTTCTTGATGGTGTTTATTAATAACATAATCCTATGAAAACGTTGATATCCTTTAGCAAGGTAGTATATTTTCCTCGGCTATCCAAGCAACGTGGCCTGCCAACCTGAGACCCTCTTGCACTGTATTCAGGGGTTACTATTTTTTTAAACTTAAAACCATTGCATAGAGTTGAAAGGAACTTCTGCAGTGCCTACTTAGGCTATAAAATGTAGCTAGGTAGTACGAACACTTTAGCGACATAGACATGTTACGTTGAGTGTGTTGGACATCCGAATAGGACACCATACTTATACTTCGAGTGTACTTTTTAGAGTTTGCTCAAATGTCATTGTGTCATGTCGTGTTGTTGTGTTGTCGCTGTGTTGACGCCCGCATGCCCATGCACATAGAATATATGTTATAGTTCATGCCTTTTCCACCTGAATTTCTTTGTAATTTCCCTATTCTGCAGTCTGCTTACATTCATTCAAGACGTGCTTAAGAGGTAATATGATATGTACTTTGACTCTTGTAACATAAAGTGTCATTATGTCATATCAGTTTGGGCTCATACTCTTTTATGAGTCTCGTAATAACTAACGTGATTGGACCTGATTACTGTGAACTTTTGTCACATTTATTAAATATAAATATGCAAGGATTCATGATGATAAATTAGTAGCTTGCTTGACAGTTTGGAAAGTAGTTCAATTTTACTTGCTGTTTGTTGCTGCATGTTGATACAAAAATTTCAATGCATTGCAGGTTTGATGCTTAAATTTGGTTCGCCATTTGAAAGTCTTCATGATATGTCGATATCATCCAAGTCCAGAAAAATTCCAGTTGAAGGTCCCGAGTCAACTATGCTGGAAGTTAATCAGGCTTCGGAGACAAAGGTGGACGATAAGTCTGAGAAAGAATCTGATTTGTCTAATCTAAAAGAGAAACATGTGTCAGGTATGCATATCTTTTATCAAACTTCCAATTTTTTTTGGAAGAAAGTTCCTGAATGAACAGACTAACAGTTGACTGCTGTAGTTACGATTTTGTTAATCCTCAAGGCTGTCAATGCACATGGGCTGTGTGAGCGTCTTGAAACAGGTTTAAAAGTATAATAATGATTACACCGTAATGCGTCTCATTTCTACTATTAAGAGGCTCCTAGTGTTGAACCCATTGTCGAATTCTTGCAATATTTTTCGCGCGTGTCATTCTCTAGTCTTTATCATTCTACATTTAGTATAAAGTTCACTTTGGTACCCTTTCCAGTTTCCGGAAACCTCACATATAGTATTCTATCACTTCATCGGACTGACATGTCTTCATGATGTGTTTTTATTCAGCAAATTTACAAAGAGATGGATGTTTAATCTGTTCGGAAGATTTTCCATGAATAATCTTTGCTCTCAAAGTTGTTAGAAATTAGAAGAACCCACAACCCTGTTGAATTTACGTAGGACATGTGTCTCCACATAATTTCTGACTCTGTGATGATGCTTGATCGCTAGTATTGACAGTAACGATCTGGGTATTACCTACATATGGTGGATCCCATTTAGATACAATATTAACACATCCATACTATTTTGTGTTTTACATCATGCTCCATGGTGCATATACTGTGTTAATGCTTCATGCAATTTCCCCCTAAAACCTTCAATTTTTGGAAGGCGCACGTGTGAGGCACTGCTGCTTGTATTCCTGTATTGATTTCTTTTGTCCTGATCTTGTCAATACTAAGTACATTATGGCATCTTTATTTGTTTATTTTTTAAATACAGCATTTGGAGAAAACAAACGCATTGTTGTTCCAGTTACTGCTGATCCGATCCAGCAGGAAGCTCTAGATGTACTGAAGAAGCTGAAGGTATTTTACTAACACCTTCTGTAAGAATGCTTCTGCATTGTCAATCCTGTTCGGCAGACCACTTTAGTTCATATAGCCATGCTGGCAAGTAGTCATGTCATAGAGACCACTCATCTACAAATTAGCACAAAGAAAGTCTGTGATAGTGATCCAATTGAGATAGTCTTTTTTATTTTTTATTTTATTTTTAGATTTTATATTTGAGGTAAGAAAGGAGTTTGAGTCATTTGGTTGTTTTATTTATTTTGAGTTTTTCGGTATTTTTTTAGGATAGAGTTTTGAGTCTTTTATTTATTTTTAACTATTTTAGTTATTTTAAAGTTTTAGTCACACATTGGCTAGGAGAGAAGATGGTATTAGTTGTAAGCCTATAAATAAGCTTCAAAACTGGTTTTATTAATCAATATAAAGTTTGAGAAATTAAAACGTCTAAACCTGAGAACGGTTTACATTGACGAGAAGTCAATTCCGCGGTGAGAAGTCTCGAATACCCTATTTTATTGTTCTTCTCAAAAAATTTCCACAGTTTCTTAGATTTTTCTGGTTCCACATCAAATTTAGTATCAGATTCGAAAGATCTCATCTTCCGCTCCTCAAGTTTTAGATCCTAAAAAATGAAAACACAAAAAAACCCAAATCCCAAACCTTAACTCTAGCCGTCGCCACCCAAATTTCCTTCGACGACACATGCCGTCACCGCCCGAGGCTTCCCACATCTTTGCCAACGCCAATCACAACTGACAACGCCAGCGTTGTTGATCGAAGCCTATCGAACAGCCGCTAACAATTTCTTCGACGTTCACTAGTGATGTCACCCGTGATGGCCTGAGGAGCCGACCCCATCAGAAAACCCTCGCGTCCTAGTAAACATATAGCATCAAAATCGGCGACGAAAAATCAACGAGATCGTCGAAAATCATCGTCGGTACCGATCAAGCCATGTAGATACAATGTCGGCTCCGTCAAGCCAACCTCGATGTCAAGCCGAGTTGAGCCACCGATTGAGTCGTCACTATCCAACGGCTCCATCCGAGCCGACTCGAGCTGACGAGCTGACCTGAAGTCAGCTCCATCCGAGCCACGTTGACCCGGTCAACAGATCGATTGAGTCACGACGCGCACAGTGCATCGTGTGAACTTCTTGGGTATTTTTCTACTGCTTTTTATGCCGTTCCGTTTCAAAGATTTCAGAACCGTTTGCAATCCAAATTCAGTAACATTTATGCCAGTTGCTAGCCAACTTAACCAAGTACGCGTGGCTATTTTCAGTAGGCTTGTTCATCCTCCGTGCAGGTAGATCTACTCAGATTTTACGTGGTACCATGATAATTACTACAAAGGCTATTCTTTTCCGATAAATTATGAGCACAAGATGTTTAGATAAGTCTCATTTTATGGTTTCGACGATAGATATGGATATGATGATCGAAAGTACCATTTAGAATATTTCTTCTCATGTTTTGATTTTTTTATACGAAAAGAAATATGCATATTACAAGTTAAGTTGAGAAGCGCTATCTTGGTATATATAATTTCAAGTTCTTTTTCGTTGATGGTCGGTATTAGAAATCACTCTTCGATATTGGTACTATTCAAGCATCGATTAATCCCCTAGGCATTCCAGAAATTCTCAAGTCCGATGGTTGAGAATGATTCAATAGAAGGGTTATGTAAGAGCAATAACAGATTAAAGAGGAAACAAGAGATCAAACCCAAATCTGAGCATGCGCTTTTGAATATGAGATTGATGCAAAGTTTGAGCATGGTTCTTAGTTAGAACCCGAGCCATCATTAGAGTCAGAGCTAGAGTCTCAGCTTGATCATAATTCACTACCGAAATCCGAGATAAAGCATTATCTTGAGCCATTTGTTCATCTTGCATCAGTGCGGTCGGTAGAAGTCCTACTGAATCTAATTACTGAATTTGATTGAATCCATGAAGTTTTTCATCACAGATCATCTACATTCTAACAATAAACAAGTTTTGTATGATGTTCTTTCTTTTGTGATTTGGGAGAAATTTTCGAAGGACATTCATCTATAAATCTACAACCTGTTACACTTCAAAGTTTATGTACGTATCTTTTCCAATCGCAAGAGACTACTGATTTCTGTCATGTTATGTTACACCTGTCGCCATTCAGCAGGTGACAAAGTTTTCAAGTCGGAAAAAATGACAGGGAACCAATTGAGATAGAGTCTTTTTTTTATTTTTATTTTATTTTTAGATTGTATATTTGAGGTAAGAAAATAGTTTTAGTTCTTTGAGTCTTGTAGTTATTTTGATTCTTTGGTTATTTTATTTAATATATTGTTTGAGTCCTTTTGAATCTTTTATTTATTTTTGAGTGATTATTTATTTTTGAGTGATTTAGTTATTTTAGAGTTTTAGTCAACATATTGGTTGGGAGAGAAGAGGGTATTAGTTGTAAGCCTATAAATAGGTCTCAAAACTGGTTTTATTAATCAATCAAAAGTTTGAGAAATTAAAACCATTAAAACTGAGGAAGGTCTACATTGACAAGAAGTAGAACATGGGGATCACAGAACATGGGGATCTGAGTGCAATTTGTACTTTTATATATTTTGGCTATACAGGAAATGCATTAACAGAAAAAATAATTAGTGTTTACTATTTGGTGAATCATATTCTGTATAATGTTTTCAGTGGCAATTAGTACATCTGATTGTTAGGAACATAACGGAATGCGTTGCTGCAATTAATCATCTTCTTTTGCATATGTGCTAATTTTTGTTAGCCATAAATTAAGTATTTGCTTCAGTTCTGATCATGGAGATGATTGTTTTTTCATGGGACTCAGATTATTGAAAATGATGCTCGTGCCGAAGAACTTTGTACTAGGAGAGAATATGCTAGATGGCTTGTTAAAGCAAACTGTATGTTGGAGAGGTAAATGAAGCACATAACCCGACTTATGTTTGTGGAAGAAATATAACACCCTATCAATTTTCCATGTTGGCAAAGCAGTAATTTTACACATGCTATTTACAGAATTCCTAAACATAAGATAGTCCCGATGATTTTAATTGCCGGATCAACCGATACAGCATTTGATGATGTGAGTACCAATGACCCAGACTTTTGGTGTATTCAAGGTGAGTTATATTACAAGGCGCTTACCATTTATTGTATAACCTTACATGAAAGTGTTTGAGCCTTAACTTGAGTTTGCAATCAAAGCCATTGGAGATGCAGGCATCACTTTAAGCAAGCTACCAACAGCGAACCCCAGCATTTCAGATATCAGTAAATCTGATGGGCGAGGAAAAGTTGAATTTTCCCCAGAAAGGTGCTGCTCTAACTTTTCTTGTACTCATTTTTATTTTCTTCTTTTTTGGTTGTTTGTTTTTTCATATGTAATAGGATCGTGGGCATGCCCTTGCCGAGCCTCAAACTCTCAACCTCCACATTGGGAAGGACGGCTCCCACACTGAGCCAATTGGCTCCTATTCGTTTCTTTGTTCTTAACAACAACATGTTAGACTAGTCATATTGATTTTATTTTTTCACTTATCAGCTTTATATCTCGGTTTGACCTGGTAAACTGGAAAGCCATGCTGGAATATCCATTTAGTTCTAAAATAGAAGAACAGGTAAGAACGTCTTAGAAGCTTACTGTTAAAACTACTAGTCGTAGACATGATGCTCGCTTCTTTTTTTCCCTTATTTTTCTTTATTTTCATGATATGCTGTCTTCTTAAAGTTTAACTTGTTTGCAGCCCAGATGTTAAGGATGAAAGTAGGTATATTGGATTTGCGTGCAAGTGGTCTAGACGCATCTCCTCAATTATCAATGGACTTGATGGCTGGTGATAAGAGCATAGTTAGAAGGGTTTTTGGTATTACCTTCACATTTTCTTTTCTTCTAGTTCCTCGTGTGACTTCTATAAATCTTTTTAATTACAGCAGGCAGGCCAGGGTTGCAAATAATTTATCTTATTCTATATACGTCTGTTGATACTTACCATGCCTCCTTTACTTCCAACCATTCAAGATCTTATAGCGCCGACTTTCTATATATTTTACAATTACCACCGCGTTCAATAATATAATTGCAAGTAGATGGCTCTTTAGCTTCACATAAAATAAATGATATTTCACTGTTACCTTACATGATAAAGTTTAATGTTTGGATGGTTGTTTGCTTAGTTTGCAATTAATAGCATGTTTAAGCGGCTCTGCACATGATATAAAGACAAAAGGATATGAGCAGTTATTAGCACATGATAGCTGACTGTGAACCCTATATACCACCGATATAGGGCAGGTATTAGCATAAGACTTAATCATAGTTTTAACGGCTGGCTTGTTGTTATTATTTTCTAGTCATCCACATTTTGTTGTTATGGATATGCCAACAAATGGGTTTTTGGGGAACCAGCCTCTTAACTTCTGAGCGGTGTTGACTGATATGGGTAAGGGATACAGGTAGGACAGTCTATGGGTATGCAGATATAACAAATCTTAAATTTTCAGGGTACATGTATGCTTTTGATACGGCGTTAATGAAATTATTTTGTATGTCTTTGAGAGTTAATGCTTTATCTTTTATATGAATGTGCAAGATTAGTGGTTAAAGAAACGTAATACTTTAGGTGTTGCAATATAATTGCCTAGTTACGTAATAATTGCCTAGTTACGTAATAATAGTGGTTAAAGAAACGTAATAATTGCATAGTACATCAATGGTTATCCGTACAACAATCATAACTATATTCTTAGAAAGTAAATAATGTAAATGCATCTGCAAATGACATTGTAAGGCCATCATTATGCATCAGAATCTTTGATTTCCTATCCATCCTAGATACATTTAGGATACATGTAAAAGAAATACCCAACAAGTATCCAGTAAGCATCGAAAGGTTTCTTATCATACGTGTGTTCGATCTGGGTACAGCTCATTAACTGAAATATACATGCATCATGTATGCTGAGTTCTCTTTGACTTGGCTGAAGCCTCGAGCACCCTCTATAGCGGCCAAGCAGTCCTAAAAAGGTGTTTCGGCATTGGGTTCCTCACATGCACTGTGCTGCCAAAGGACTCAATAAGAAGAAAAACGGTAAGCTGTTGTGGGTGGCTGTGTGGATGGAGGTATGGGCATGTGAATTACAAGGGAAAATTTTGAACCTTTTCTTTCATGTTTTTCTTCATTTGATGTTACCACTTCACAACCCTTCAGACTGCTATCCATTTTATGCCTACTTATTCATGATGTTTCCTCAATCTAGGTCACCAACACTAGCAACATGAGAAGTAAAAGAAAAGTGCTGATGAAAAATTAACTAAGTGGGCTCTTTTAATGCATTTAGGGTCAGTATTTAGCTTTTACCTAATAAACTTACGTGTGTTCGTCAAAACCCGTGATATAGCTTTTGATTTGTGGAGTTTATACTTTAATTGTAAAATGTGATTGAATTCAAGATCATGCATATTTAATTAAAGTAATTTTATTTTATTTTTTCTAACTAAGTATCAAATTAGGACTACCTTAATAAATGTTTTAAATATGTCTATTCTTAAATTTACATATTTTTGAAGCTATATGTATGTCCTTTCTTTACTCAATGCACAAAGATAATACATGCATAATTATAAAAATGATCCTCTAGAATGTTCCAAGTGTAATGTAATCCGACATGCTGTTTTGATTGATCCCACTCCGTGCGATGATCCGTCTAAACTAGAGTACATCAAATCCATGCTTGTACTGCAAAACTAATCTGGTGACGACTCTGGTTGATTGCATCCTCTTATCCACATCTTTAGATGTGACTGTTCAACTTCATTGTATATATTTATTACCTAATTGGGTTCTTTCGAAGATAAATGCCAAGAACATTGTCTAGGGCCTATGTATTCTGGCCACCTGCCCAGCACTGCCACATTTTATGATCAACGTAATGCTCTAATAATCTTCTTCCGTTGGTTATTTCTTATCATTGTTTGTGGTTTTTAGAATATGGAAAAAAGTCTACTGTAATAAGCATGGGGATTGATAACTTCCTGGAAAGTTCTTGTTTGGGACATTGTAAGTGGTCTCAGAGCCTAACACCAAGTGTATGTGTAAGAGTTAAATACCACATGGGAATTTGCTAGGTGGCCAACCATCTGAAGTTTCTGTTGTCTGAGCATGACAATAGAGTTTTTCCACAATTATTCATTAAAAAACTGGCTGCGATTAATCCTTTAGTTGTTAGAAATTATATACCAGAGATCTTATCACATATCCAATATTGGGATCATTCCATTCGAACTTGGGGGTTTATTGACATTTCATAGCACATTCAGTTCTATGGTCTCTCGTATTGGGTTACCTACTATTTACTTCTGTTTTCTCTTCTTCTACATGTTAATAGGAAACATTCGGCGCCTTCAACCTGATAACCCTGTTACAAAGGCTCAAGCAGCAGTAGCAATATCCAGTGGCCGGATGGCTGAAACAATTAAATCTGAAGTACCGAGGCTTGAAGCAGAACATCAATCAAGGTTAGCTGAGATGAAAGAGATCAGGACTGAATTAATACGGCGAGGAGATATACAAAAGATTTGGGAGGAGAGGCTCAACAAAGAAAAGGAACGAGAACTTGAGGTTGACAGGGATTATCAGGTTGCTTTGCTTGAACTCGAGAAGGAGAAAACGGCTCGAAGCGAGGGCCTGATTGAATATATGAAGCAGAAAGCAGCTCTGGACTATCAAAAACAGCTGTTATCTGGTCTCAGAAATGAAGTTGTTGACATGCACGATAGACTTGCTACTGAAAGAGCTAATATTTTCGCCGAGCAACTTACTCTAGATGACATGTTAGCTGATTTGCATAACCGGCAGGATGCAATTGTTGAAGCCAAAACAATGTTGGAAGCTGAGAAAGAAGCTCTTCGGATACTCAGGTTTGTGAAGGTTCTTCTAAGTGTTACTATTCAATGCTGTCTTCAGTGGATACTTGATGCATGCAGTTCATTTCTTTTTATTTTTTGGCTAATCGATGTCGGGAATTTTTCTGTTGTTTATGAACCTACATCAACTACTGTTCATAACTATTTTTTGCCACATCTCACAGTTTCTTTTATCATATCTTATCTATTTTAATTGGTTTGATGATGTATACTGTATATCATCTGATTCATTACGTCTTCGCTAAACCCTTGGTAGACAGTCAGTCAAAAATGAAACCGCTTCTTAATACCAGAAGATATGATGTAATCTTCTTCAGTTGATCGTTGGATGTGAATTATCTTGCTTATCCCCAGGTATATCCAAAAATTGTCATCGGCAATATGCTGAAGCATATTGATGTGAAGGATAGGAGGATATATGAGGATGGCATTAATATGATAAATCACCATTGATGAATCGAGATTTGCCTTAACAGTGACTTTCAGATGCTTCTAGCAATTTCAAAGATTTCTCATAATACATCTTCAAGAGTATTTAGGTTAGTGGGTTTTATTTGTGCCTCACAGCTGAATATAGTAGGTTATGATAAATTTATCTTCTTTCTCATTTTAGGGTAAATTCTACAAACACACCTTAAACTATGACCACCGAGCCACTAGATAATCATAAACTAAAACTAAGATGATAGTAGAAACTATCTGTAAGAAGTAACAGTTAGCATTGTTCTATAAACATAGGGGCATTAACTCCCACTGATCAAGAATAGTTTCTGCTAACATCATTTTTTGTTTTGTTTTTGGTTTTTGGTTTTGGTTTTGTTTTTTTTTTTGTTTTTTTTTGTTTTTGTTTTTGTTGTTTGGGGGGGGGGGGTGTGTGTGTGTGTGTGTTTAGTGCCACACTAGCTATAGTACACGGGGGAGTTAGCGGAATTTACCCTTTTTTGTAATTACCCTTTTACCAAGTAAATAAGAATTTGGAGGATGCCTTTTTTAGGATTAGGGCAAGCCCCTCATTTGCCTGGCTAGGAACTTAGCACAAATTAAGAGAGGGTTAACTAATGGCTGGTGGACAGCCCATGGTAGAAGTTTCCCATCTTTGATGTGGTTGTCTGTTTAGTTGCTGACTTTATTCAGAAGAGGAAAGGCTAATATGGTGATGATAATGATGCTGCTGCGATAAAACATCTGATTGATTTATTTACATCTTGGACTTACAAGTGGTGGGAGGCTTATGAACTTATGATAAATTCTGTATAGGTGTGTATATACACGAGGGAAGTGGCAACAACTTTTGAGCAAGCAAGATCTCCTAGCACAACAATTTTCTATTAGGTTTAAATACATCTCTTTTGGGATGATCTTTTCATTAGTTAAAAAAAGAGTGTGAAGTCAAAGTGTACCATCACATTGGAGGTAATGGCAAGAGATCTTTTTTTAGTAGTCAAATGTGATAAAGGGATAACAATCATCTTGAAGTCTCGCTATAGATTTAGGTTGGCAACACAGGTCAGATAGAACTTGATACCTTAGTCCAAGGCATGTTTGTGTTTACTAGTATGTGGCAATTGTAGGGCCTGAAGAAGGACGCAAACAACATTCTCTTTGTCATTTTTCGCCGTTTACTACATGGTTCAGGGAAGTTCAACCGTCACAGTTTCCAGTCCTGCTAGCCCACATTCGCCATGCCGCGACAATTTGCTCCCAGTATGATACAAATCATTCATTTCTTGCAAACACCATTGATTCTTTTTGGACTACATACCGATTTCTATAAGCTCGGTACCAACCTGATCAACCTGCATTTTCCCATTTCTGTGATGAGGTTGTGCTTATATTGGTAAAATCCCAGCAGGGAATCAGATTAGGTTCCTGTTGGCAGATTTATGTAGAATCGGGTAGGATCAACTTTCAACTTGACAACCGGGCAGTGAGTTGCATCATCCAAGAGCGAACTCTTCAACTATAAGAAGAGTCATCTGATACAACTAGTATGCATTTTTCGAGTGTACATGGGATAGGTTAGTGTTAAATCTCAACTTAATTGAGGAAGCTTTTCAGCTATAAATTGTCTCCGCTGATCAGTCTCGCTTGCATGTCTTCTGACATCATGTGTTTATTAGTAGGACCTGACATCCATCTTTGTGTGATTTGGCATAGTATCCGATAAGGTTTCATTTAGCGCCATGCAAAAGTTTCCTTTGCAATGTTCATTATTTCCAACATCTTGCCAGCTTACCTTCTATGTCCTTTTCTGCATTAGTGCATCTTGAACTTTAATTTCTCATCCTTTATGGTACTGGGTGTGCCTTTTGCTGTACTGGTTTCTAGTTTCTATTTTGCAACAATGTCCGGTAGACTTGTTAAATTTTGTAAACTTGCACGTGCTTGGAAATAGGGATGATAATGGGCATGCCCAAAGCCCGTTTGGGCTCCCAATTAGGCATGCCCTCTGCAAATCCTTCATTAAAGTGTATACCATCTCTCTTACGGGCTTTGGGCATGCCTAAAATACCTAAAATGCCCATTATCATCCCTTACTTGGAAAGCACCCTAAAATACCCAAGTGCTGCTATACTTGGTTGATAATTGGGGAGACACTTTTCATGGAGTGGAGGCCTTGTCAGGCGAGGGAAAGGAGACTTTGAGCTCCTGCATTCCTGAACTTTCAACGAAGTCTGGGTTTGCTTTTACACACAATATGTCTCAATCTAATTAATTTATGGCTCCAATACAATCTAATATTTCTGTTGAATTGGATGCGATAAACAATACAGTCTCATATGCATGAGAAATAGTTTGCACTCAAAATCCTACAGCATCTGAAATGGCGTGCGAAATATTAGGGGAAGTTCAAAAACCTTGCATACTAATGAATGCGACAACATGGATGCTTCAGTCAAAAGAAAATGAGCTACACTCCAATTTGAAGAACAGTGCGCACAATCACTTTTGACATTGGAAATCCTTCATTACAAACAAGATGCACATTCAAATGTTCATTAATCATTTGCTCGGCCTTGTTCCTTATTGCTTTTAGGGAGATGGCATGAAAACTGAAAACGACTATGACAAATACATATTTGTCTGCTTGTCATCTTATTCCCAAATCCCAAATGCATTATCTTATTGGTAGGACTCACCATATTATCTATCTGAATTCTTAACAGTCAAGGTTGTACAAGACTTCATCTATTGTAATTTAAAATATTACAAAAATTCTGTGTAGTAAAACAGTGATATGTAATTTCTAGATATGGAATCGGACTATTTTGTTGCTTATGTTTGAATGCCTAATTGTTGTTTATTTAATATATTTAGGGTTCTTCCAATTAGTCTGGATTTCCACACATTGTTCCTGGCAAGAACCTTAGGTACCTTAGGAAGTGAGCATACGCATTCAATAAAAAATCACTGCAATTAGACTAATTTATATTGATCGTAGGAATCTATATGGTTTCATTTTAGCCCTTCAAGTCTCTTTAGTTCTACCAAATTTGTTCTAGTTATATGATATAACTGATTACTGGAATATTTCATGAACCTAACCATGAACAATATAGGACCATTGTTCCATCCAATTTTAGTCTTCTGCAACAGATTTAGAGGAAATCGAACGCTTTGCAAGTTACTCTGATTTGCAATTAAATTTTTGTTCTACTTGTTTCTTTTTTAATCAGACTATAGGGCCTAACATGATACGACTCCAATGCTTTGACGAACTAATATGACAATACTAAGATTAAGATTCGAACGATGTATATAACAATGTACCTAATTTTGGGTACTATTATTTTTGGAAAAAAAAACCCTAAAACATTTAATGCTGATGTTTTCTTTTTGTGGAATATGATGGCCGGCAGGTATTGGGTGGAAGAAGAGGCATGGAAGATTCACGTGCGAGGAACAAATCTGGAGCAGGCTGCTCGGAGATGGAAGTGGAGCCCCGACTCCGGCAGTCTGGTCTGAGTCGTGCAAAATCCAATTTAGTTTACGAAACAGTTTTAATGTCGGTCTAATTTCCTAGTATCTACGGTTCTTTCATTGATAGGGGCCGGTTGCCCATTTTGTAGTCTATAAAAGAATGAACATACAGTCGTTGTACGGATTACAGTCTGTGTAAGCCCCTGGAGAGTGGATGGATATATTTATGTTCGTTATTCAAATTGGCTCCCTTATTTTATTCATGAATCATAAACACGTATTGTGGATGATTGAATTTGGTAGTCATCAAAGTGCTGACTGTTGCAAGATTCATACACAACATTACAATGATTCATCAATTATGCCGGATTATTACATTTTTTGAACTTTTTTGGGATTGAAGGCTATGATGATGATGATAATGAGGATGGTGGTGGTTACCTTTTTTGGACTTCGGGCTGCTTATATTGGTTTACTTACTGAGTACACCTACATAGTCTTTTACAAAACATGCTAGCATTTCTCACCAATATTTTTGTTTCCTTTAGGTCACTCCATAGGATTGTAAAATAAATTTATTACTACAACTCATTTGACCATCTTAAATTAAACTCGAGATGCTAACGTTACATTTTTTCAGATGAAAAAGATAATTGAGTTTTAATTTAATTCATTGTATTGACAATAACATCTCATTACATTTAGCATTGACTTGATGTTTTTAATTTATTAAATAGTTAATACATGTTTCTGTCATCTTTTTCAGTGTATTATCATTTTATATATCAAAATGCGCATTAACCTTAACTCGAAGGACATAGACATACGCCTCGTAGATTAACCCGAGCTTGACCACGTGTTTATTTAGTGCAACTGAAAAAGATTTGATGGACTAATGAGTGTATAGCAAGAAGTGAGAGCCATATATTGCCTTTAAAAGACACATTAAAACCCCTCCCTTTGGCTTTCATAATTTCAGATGATTTATCAAGCAAAGCTATTTTGAAGCAAAACGACTTACCACCAATTCATGTGTTGGGGGGGCTACAGAGCTTAACCAGCTCTTCCCGTGTACACGACAAGCTTACTCATCAGTGTTCCGGACGCTAATACCATATTGGATTTAAAACCACAAACGGAACAATAATTAATAGAATAATACACATCACATGATATGAGAGATTTTTTTTCATATACGATAAAATATAGGATAACATGACACATTCTCCATCATAGAATGCAAATAGTGAAATTCCACATGTCCTTTGTCAATAGATGATGTGTCACATCATCACATCACATAGTATATAAGAAATATATCTCATATATCATATCATACCCACAAGGGAGTATCTGAAAGCATAGAAACTTCCCATCTGGAATAAAATAGCACCGAACTCTAATCAGGTTCTAACATTGCATGATTCATATTATGTCAAGAGTACCAGGGAACATTGCACAAGATCATTGTCATCTACTTGCTTCATGCTTTCAACTGATAAAAAGAGTACATAGATTTCAAAGCGACAATCATGATCAGGAATACAATCACACTTGAACAAATCAGATGAAGCTTGGGCAAACAGGTCCTTTGGAAAGGCCAACGCGAACCTCCATACCGTGATGCATATCGACTGGTCGGAAAGTTTCCGAGTCTTGAGGCACTGCCAACAAGTGAAAAAAAAGGGTCATATACACGCTTGAGAAACGTAAATTTGGACATAAATCTTTGGCATACTACTTGTACACTGAATGACAATGCACAGGGCTAATGAACAAAACTGCCAGGCAAATCAAGTTAACAGCATGGTAACAATGAAAAATGCTTCAGTATGGGGGCTAATGATTGAGCATAATCCCACTTCAGATTTTAGGTTCATGAACTACAAGTAGTCTAAAGGAGCTAGTTCACCCATGCTTTAATTAAGACTGTCTACTTGGTAAAATAAACCAATGTAATAATTTGAGTCGAGGATCTAGAAACTATGAAAAACAGAAATCATATTATGAAGCAATGTCATGCCAGTGTCATGTCAGCAGACATTCCTAGAAACTATGTCGTGTCAGAGTCAAGACACGTGTCCCATGTATCTTTTAGAATCTACTGCATGTCAGCATGGCCAGGTCCCTGCAATATAGTCTAGAATTCTGCTAGTATACGGAATTTAAAACACATTGAGGTGAAATAAGTAGGTTTCCTGGCCTGAAATGAGAAACATTGGTTCAATCTAAGATCGATAAGTTGCGGTTTCTACAAATCTGCATTTTGACACAGATAAACAAGACAAATTTATACAATCAAAATGTCGACAACATAAGTTTATAGCATAATGGATAAGCTCATGGCAGATATGTAAAAACAAGACAAGCTCCTTCGGTACGGATGTCGGGCGCAAATTAAATACGGCCCTGACACAGCGAAGCATACTTGAGCAGTGAATAAATTAAAATATAAATGAAATACACCAGAATTTTTTGAAGGTTATGGATGCAGATACAGAGTACTTAAAAGGACTTGTTTTTCTCCTTTAAGGTCAGATTAAAGTAAGAGGAAAAGGACTATATATTATTTTTATACAACTTCTGAGACCAAAAAATCAACTTTGGATATAGGCTACATTCATATTATGCAGAATTACAAACCGAGTCAAAAAAGAAAAGTCAAAAAGAAAATGAAAATAAATATTACCATTAAGGTAATCTTCAACCCCAAAATCATCTAAGCTACCAGTGAGAGCCTCTAAACCTAACATGGAAGATGGTAATGCTCCCGGAGGCCTCTGAAATCTGCAAAATAAAAACAAGTAGAACATAAATATATGAACAATGTTTTTTTTAATGAACAATGTTGATGCAATATTCAAGATCAATCCTTTCAGAGCTCGAGGGAGGGAGGGGAACGTAAATATTTATGGTTTAACCCTACTACTGCCAATAACTCAACAATATTCCGTGGAAAACTTCCAATTAACGAAAGCATAAGACTGCTACATCAGCTCTTACCCGTCAGCCTAAAATTTTTTTGACTTCTCCCGGAATGAAACATAAATTAAACTATCCAGGGAAATAGTAGCTTGGCACACCAATCTAACACAAACCTACTAAAAACAAGCAAAGTCGAAAATTATACTGAAACTGTTTTATCATACACAGAGCATCATAGCAGATTCTGTCCGGTCTAATATATTGATATTCCAGAAAGTATGAAAATAACACAAGTTGAATAAAAAATTGAGTTTTGCAAACTGCTAAATAGAAAGGCTCTCAAGAGAATAAGCAATTTGCCTAAATCAAGAGGTTTTGGAAGTTACTGTGTATATCACAGATCCACAAAGGAGAACATGGTTTTACATAAACATTATGTAGGTTCTAGGAGGTGGGTGTAGAAGCTACAAAGAATTTCAGAGGCCATGCAGATTCTGACCATGCAGGTACCATGACAAAGTGTAGATGTTGTACTTGCAAGGTCCAGAGGTTATGAGAAAACCGAAAAAAATTCAGGGCCACAAGGGTATAGGTCACTGTCATAAAAACTCATGGCCACTGCTTCACATAGTATCAACATGTTAACAAACCAATGTTCAAGCATCCATGCATAGGTTCACCACTGCGAGTCTTCATATGCAAACATTTGGCTGTCAAGTTGAAGCAGACAGTAATATTCATGAGTGCACACTACTAAATGAATCATTGACCTACATATGACTGGTTTCTCATATGACTGGTTTCTCAAAGAACTCCCTACAAACGGCACCACTAATCCCACAAAAAACGATAATACACTACAACAACAAAATAAAGCAGCATATTGGTCAACTACTATTACATGACAATGGAGTACCATTTACATGAGATTTTTTTCTAAAGGACTTAGACCAATTAAAGATACCAAGAACTATGCAATGATCGGGAATCTTGGCAACGAGATTCACCATCCTACTTTAGGTTGATGCAATTAACCATTGACGTGTCCATAAATAGCAAAGAAAAAGGCAAGGAAAGGCAAACATGTTCCTGGGCATTGCATCTCATTATATAGAAAATGATGCTGTTTTGACGAAACTAGCAAGATACATTGCGGCTGTGGTCACATCGAAAAGTAAGCTCAAATAACAATGCCAATGAATAAGCAAAAAATATACATCTTTAATACAACCACATATCCAGAATCCTCCACGAGCTCCCCAGGATTAGTTCAGTTGTAGGTGAAATGAATAACATGGTCACAATTCATAAACTGCAGCCCAAGTATAACATCTAATCTACCAGCGAAAATAGTTTAAGGACTATACTGCATACAGAAGTCAGGTAATTTTAATTCAAAGCTTATTGGCAAGATGCTCTTACCAGTGTGGCTTGCATGTACAGTCTTTTTCTCCAACACTTGCAATATCTAAAAACTAAAATTGTAGGTTTGACAATCCAACTCCTATTAGCAGTGACATCAATTTTGAGTAATATATGGAATATTCAAACTATTCAAGACATGTTTATGGTTAGAAATAACATATGATTCATAGACAAGGACACGTGTTATTCTCAAAGACTGACATGGCTGTGGGACAATACAATCTTTCTTATTCTAGACATAAGGACACAATTACATATGTATATTTAGACCACCGGATATGTATTTAGCTAATATAAGCTTGGTTGTTTACAAAATCAACTACTAGTAACATGATTATAACCAATTTGATTTGGTTCAAATGGAGCATTGCACCTTTGCATTAACATATCTTTTGAGATGATTAAAGAATTTGCACTTGTAGAAGTGTGCCATACTGATAGACACACATGGAGTGACCAACGCATCAAACATACCAAATTTTGGTTGGGAGAACTACCATGCATATCATAGAAAATACCCAAAACGTTAATAACTCACACCTAATTGTTTGTTCATACACTCCAACAATGGATTGGGAATTGCCCTAGGCATGTCATCTCTACATAACCAGGCATCTGATTTACCTATTATGATATGAAATTTAAAAAGAATTTGTCTAGACATTTCCTCAACCATTTCCCATGCCACTTGGTCTTAATGATATATAGGCTTAATATAATGCTGGAACAAATTTTCACATCCAAACCTTCAAATGCTTATGGAAAATTCATTGTTCTAAATGTCAGCTCTTATTGTGGGCAAGTATGCCATCACTAAAGTTGAATCCCTATGTAACAATAAGTGTAAATACAAAAGACAGTAATTTAAGCCAACAGTACCAATTTGTTAGTTGACAGAGAAAATCGAAACATTAAATCAATGGATGTTATAAAAAGCAATGTCAGTTTCAAAGTTTCACACCTTAAACTACCAGGTTTGGTATAAAGGTCAGAAATATACATTATGTTTGGTGTTCTCTCCTTACGCTGACATGTTTTGGCTTAGGCTTCAGTTAAACTAGTTTGTATATGCGGTATTAAGGGTTTCTAAGAAAAAGGTTGAAGAAAGGGAACATTTTATTCTAAGAGTTTTTATATAGCTTATGATAGATTAAAGATGCAAAATAGTGAGAATTAACTAATCAGAAGTTACAAATTCTTTCTAATCACTATTATGTAGACTTTATTCTGTAATTTTGGGATAGATGCCTGTTTACGAACAGATGATGCTATGATTATGCAGAGATTATGCCCCAGGTTGTCTGTACAACCCACAAGCTGTTGTCTGAAAGAGGACACTGGAATTGTGTTAATCCTCATACTTGGAGGCTTGTATCATTTTTGTTAGGTATTAAGCCACATTCAAATCTCTACCGAAAATGATGCATTATTGGTGACATGAGTTGGATTTATTAGGTTTAGAGAATTATTACTCTTTAAAATGATGCATACATTATAAAAAATATAGTCCACGTAAGGCCATGGTTAAAAATTGTTCCCATTGTCGCAATTTTACGTGGGTCCCGCCCCTATAAAAATAACATTATTTAAGGAAGGTTTCCTTATTTGCTAAAGGGAATTGATTTGCGCACCCACCGTTTTACCGCACACACATACCACTTATTTACAAGTTTTCCATTACTACTGCGCAAATATCACTTATTTACAAGTTTGCCTTTGAAAGTACTCATGTGAACAAACCAATTTCCAAATTTCCAAAAAAAACCCGTAGGGCTCCGGGGTTTCGCCGACTGCGTCGTCCAATTACCTAAGACCTCTCCAGCCCGACCTCTCCCAGCCGCAGACAAGGGGAGCGACGGAGAGGGCCAGCGGTTGAGAGGCGGGGAAGGGACTGGAGAGGTAAGAGGAGGGGGAGGTGGAGGTGGTGTTGAGGAGGTCGGAGGTGGGGCGTTGGGGATAGTGCGGGCGGAGGAGGGGACTGGGGATGGGGAGGGTTGGGGAGGACAAATGAGGGGGGATGGGGCGAGGGCGTATGAGGGGGGATGGGTAGGGGGCGGGCTGGGGAGGTCAGAGGAAGAGGAGGGGCTAGGGATGTGGGGCTGGGGCGATCGGAGGAGTGGCTAGGATAAGGGGGTTGGGGCGATCGGAGGGGGGTCTAGGGTTGGGGGGGATGGGGCTGGGGAGGGCAGGCGGAGGGGGAGGGGGAGGGGGAGGGGGAGGGGCTGGGGGCTAATGGCTAGGGAGAAGTGGTGGGCATCGGAGGTGGTCCAGGGATGAGGAGAGGAGTTGCGTGGATAAAAGAGGATAGCTGCCAACGCTTCCTCCTTGTTGTCGGTGGGGGAGGGGGGAGACAGCGGCGAAGTAAAACCTTGAGTATGTGCACGTG